>UXGD01005608.1:0-14080 GCA_900474315.1 Torymus auratus
CAATTTTTTTCTGGGTAGTATATTTAGTATACTTTAAAGTCTTTTTTACAATTTTGTCCCAACGCATTTACAGAAGGTGAAAGATAATATTCCGCTTAAGGTGGCCGAATTACCCCAAGTTACCTTACTTGATTTTTTTCATAAGAAGTATGAAAATATAATCAATTTTCTTTCCCAAATTTGTATTTTTTTCATGTATCTACTACTAAACTACTACAAGCTGATTTAAATTTACAAATACAATAATAGCTAAACGCGAAAAAATTCCAAACAAGGTTATTTTTGTCTAAGTATAGTTGATAAAAATATTTTTAATCATTTAAACCAAGTATTATGATAACTCATTGCGCAAAAACATGCCTATCGACACTTATTGCTCTTTTCAGTTCGTTAACTTATAAACTGCGTTTTTAAGGAAGTCCACGAACACGTGCACATGTCATGCAGCTTCTGCAGCAGAAAATGGCTTCTCTCTCCACGTATCCGTATCTCTCCTCACTCCCTCTGCGGCAAGTTGCTCTCTCGTCGCGCAGTAGCTCCGCATCGGGGGGCTCTACCTCGCCGGCCTTTCCGTTCGCGCGCTTATACACACTCATATACACACGCGCAGTGTTCCGGCAGAGAATCGCGCAACGGGAGGGCAGTTCTCCTCGTTCCCCTGCCGCCTTCTCGCACGTTAGCGCTCTCTCAGGAGTTTTGACTTTTCAATTAGCCACAGACTCGCCTTCACCCAAATATTGTGCCCGGCTGGCTTTCGTCCCTTGATTTTCCTCGCAGTCGAGGGACCGTAGCGGAACGGGTGTGCACGAGCTTGCGCGCAAACTGCCTATAGGCGTGTGTAGGTATACGAGATGGCCACGAGGGACTATCTTGTAGCTACACGAGAGATGGATATCCGGTGCATTTTAGGCGCACCGGCTGTTGCACGGCCAATTCGTGATGTTTTCATCCGCCGAGTGTGGATAACGCGCTTGTTCCGCCTACGTGAGCCCTTCCAATGGGTTGGCCGGTCTTTTTTTTGTCTCTCTCGAAGGCGTGCGTACGGGCGTGTGTTGCACGACGACGAATACTGATGCCACAGTGTCGCGCAAACATCTCAGTGGGAGCGTTTTCACGAGGCTTTGTGTGTCTTTCAAGTTCGCCGGAGGTTTATCCACACATCTCTTTCTGCTGACTTTCTCTTCCATTGTCTCGTAGCTCCGGATTCCTGAAATTATCATGGAAAATTATTCATGGAAATTATAGAGGAGGCACGTTTTGTGCGCGAGATAAAAAATGAGCGAAAAAAGAAAATGCAAGTAAGATGTAATACGAGCAGGAATAAAATTTTATACACAATAATATGGATTTCGACAATGAATGCACTTCACATTTTCCAATAATATCGATGCTTTATGCTTACTGGTGTAAAAGTAATTTCTTTTTTTGATATCATATTATGTTAAAAAGTTATTACATTTTTTTAAAAGAGAAGTGTCAATTGTTCTATTACTGATGGATGTATGAGCACCCGAGTTTGTCTGTTTATCACTATAGTATATCGGGAAATCTGTGGAACTTTTAACTTTTATGTAATATTTTTGTTTAACCTCTAGACTGCCGGATAATCAATATATTGACGCTACCACCGATCGATACTTTCCCTATGATCCATCAATGATATAAGATATCTTTTATACCTGTTTTCTGAGGGCGATATGCCCCTTGAAATCCCGCCAGTCTAAAGGTTAATTAATTTCTCGTTGCTATTAGTTTAGCGTGCGAAGCACATAAATGAGACAGGGTGGAAAATCTTCATTTTAGTACTATACTGTAAGAAGTATTTTGTAGGATTGCTAAATTAGATGTAGGAAGTAAAGGGGCCAACATCTAATGTGATAATTTTAGACTCGAAATTACAGCATTTAATACTATAAATTGAATGAGTAAAAGTTTTTTTATAGTATTGAATGCTGTAATTTTGAGTGTAAAATTACCGCATTCGATGGTGGTACCTTTATTTCCTACATGTAATGTGGTAATTCTACTAAATACTTTTTAGAGTGTAGAAAACTAGTCCTATAATCAATATTGATCTGCCACGCATACTAAACTCTGAGCATATGTAAAAACTGTCTCAAAAGGTCCACATTTTCTCCTGTTACCGAAAAGTGGACCTTTTGCAGTTTTTACATGCTCCAGAAGTTAGAATGCGCGGCAAACCAATGTGGATTACAGGGCTAGTTTTCTAGTCTTAAAATGAAGATTTTTCACCCGGTTTCGTTTATGTGCTTCGCTCGCTAAACTAATAGCAGTACGATTTTTGACTTTAAAAAAAGGTTACAATAAAAGTTAAAAGTTCCAGAATTTCCACATATATATTCAACGTTTATATTTATAAACGTAGAATTCAAATCATCACATTAAGGGGTGTTGGAGCCTATCTGAAATTACGTACTTATTAACATTCTCGTATTTTTAAAATCGGATGACTGCAATAATTTTAAAAAACTTGAAACTGAATTTATATAATGTACAATTGGATGAAGGTATCTGTGATTGGCTCCAATATCCTGTCAAAATACAAAACAGAAAAAATAATTATAAAGCTATACAAAATATATTATCGAGGAATCTGATTGACAAAAGTATTAAAGCCCAATATTTTTCTATAGAACCCTAAATTATAATAACATCACGCTCTCCAAGTTTTCTACAAATTGTTTATCATTGTTCTTTAAGAAAAATTATTTGAACTAGAAATTCTAATATAATTGAAACTTTTAGACTTACAAAAACTATAGGTAACGTACTGTAAATAACTTCATGACCTTTTTATCCACAATTATAGATATACTTATATTTCTTTTACTATTTTAAGACAATTCATTATCAATTTTAATAGCTATGATTTCAGCTATGGTTTTTAGAATGTTGAAGCCATTATTTCTGTAGTAATGATATACTTGATTTCAAGAACAATTGTTTTCAACTAATTATAATATGAAAGACTATAGCTTAAGAAGGAATCCTACTTAATATATAAATAATATATAGGAATTGCATAAATTTTTTTTATCTAAAATAACCTTCTTTATTCTAATTTGTATCGTAAAGTATATTGGAGAATAATATGGAGTTGATATAAGTATCTATAGTTTTGTTAATAGTTTTTATTTCGAAAACAAATTGAATCTTCAAAATATAACAGCCCAAATAAAGTAATATATTCCTCCTCGAACGGATTTGGAGCAGAAAATTTTCTCCCACGTTTTCCGATTCACCCGTGCAGCCTCCGAAAGAACACCGGGATTGACATATCACCACACGCAATCTCACTCCAAGCCGCCATCTCGCAATCCGTGCGTCTCTACCTCTCTGTCTCTCACGCGCCTCCTTTCGCTCGCCATCACGCCTCCTGATCTCGCCGCAGTGAGCTGCAGTATAGTAGCGCGAAAAACGTCGAAACGCGCCGTGACGACAATATTTTTCCCAGCTGAACGAATCATCGGACGCTAAACACGAGACCCATGTCGAATGTCGTTTTCACGGGCTAGCGGGCCTCCGGGAAAATATTTTCCGTGCCGCCCGTTCGTTCCGGCCACTCGGCCCTATGTACAACACGGGATTCCGCGAGACTCCAGAAGGGAAGCTGCTCGCGCGAAAATCGAGCGCGACCACCGCAGTAGCTCCCGAATAACGGACCACCCGATGTAGACGTTTGCCTACTGGAGCAGCGGGCGGTCGATGGAGACGCAACCGGCTGCCGTTTATACCTATGTTGCTGCACGTTTTGCGTGCCCCCGCGCTGGACCGAGCCAAAATCGCGAGTACACGCTTTGAAGAAAGAAGAGGTTTACGTTTTTGCACCGTGTGTATAGCGGCCTGAATGGCGTCGGCGAACCATTGTCCCGTTGTAAGGGCGGACACTGCAGTGCTTTAGTTTCTGCCTCGCGCTGTTTTGGAATCTTCAAAGAGGTGAAGGCATCGAGTGTTTGATTTACAATAAGCAACAATGTCATGGACGGATTTTGAATATAAATGATCCAAAACTCCGATTTTAAAAATTATTTTCTAAGGATAAAAGCATGGATTTACTTTATAGACTTTGAGAGGATACAAACATCACCTGATAGACGGCAAAAGGCATATAATATTCGAGAGTGTGTCAAAATTTTATTTTATCAAATTGATACAAAAAATCTGTGTACTGGATTTACTATGTAGTTATATGTATGGTCAACTACACAAACAAAATTTCATCTATTTTTCATTCTCCTTTGAAGGTGCTATGTAATTCTCCACATAGATAAAAATATTTTGTTTACTTTGTTAGATTAGTTTGGCTAGTGAAATACACGCAATAATTTAAAAAATATTGATTCTTTAAACAATTATGGCAGTTTGGAAAAAATTTTTATTTTCGCCTCCAAATTGACCTTTTTTGTTATAAAACAAATTTAATCAATGTCGTGTGTCTTTACTATAATATTTCAAATAAATTCGATAAAAATTTATCGAGTTCTACTCCTATTAAAAACTTATACGAAAAACGCGTTTCGAGTGTATCCGTTTTACATTTGTCTGTGGCTTCTATGATTTTTTTTTAATAAAAAGAACATAATGAGATCCGTTATTTAAGTCCAACAAATCGATTTTTACAAAAATGTCAGGTACCGATGTAACACCTTAATAAAAGGTATTAAAGAGAACTGACAGTAGAATTTTATGTTTTATAAAACAACATTTTTGAGAACTATTTTGCTTTCCAAATGAATTTTCTTCAAAAAAATTAAACTTACATTGTTATATTATACCCAATTCTTCATGTGGTTTCCGTGTTCCTGATCATTTATTAATATAGCTCATCATAAACAATATTTGTTGACAAATAATATTTAATTACAATTACACCTATTTCCAGAATAATACTATAATAATATTTTCTTTTTTACCCCAAAGTGAGTGATTGGAAACGGACTTTTTGATGACGACGTAAAATTGCGTAACATGTTTTTCATAAACAATACCTAAATAAAACGTTATTGAAAAGTTAATTTATATTATATACCGTGAGACAATACATAAAATATGATGTTACTGTTATAGTTTCCCATCTATAATGAACAGAAAATGTCGTAAAAATTACGTAGTTTCTATTATACCCCGCAATCAATGGAATAAATGAACAACAATAAAAATCAACTTTCATTGCCCAGAGTCATCCAAAACGAAATAATAGAGAGCAATGAAAAATATCATCCTAATACGTCTTTTGATAACTAATTCGCGTCCCCCTCACCGCCACACCCCCGCAATCGCCCCCACCGACGAATTAACAAGATCCATCAAGTCGATTGCCATCTCCCGCGCGCTCAGCGCGGAAAATCGGGGAACCGACAATACGAGCTACATTCTCCCATAACGAAAGGCGAAGTCCGACTCTCGTGTATTACACGAGCGCGACGCGAAAAGCAGGTCGCTGGTGTATATATATGATACGCAGACCTAATGGCCTAGCAGATAAGATAAATAATTCGTTCGATCAGCCAGCGATTTCCTTCGTATACTGCACACATACACATACGTGCGCGTATATACGAGGGTCCAGGCTATTATAGCGGCCGAGCGCGTTGTGTATCGGCGCTTGTAAACGGGATGGAGTGTGACGGGTGCCCGGGGGATGGAGACTGCGCCGTATAATTTTCCTCCCTCGCGCTCGTCGCCCCCCGAGATACGAGGGCATGATTCTTGTATCAGGGGCTTAAATTGGATATTAATATTTCATAAACTCGACGATCGACTGATGCGAGAGGCTGGTATGTGTGTGCGCATATGCATGTATATGTGTGTGCGTTGCGATCCACGGTGGAAGTGATTTCGAAAGTTTTACAAGCGATTTTATCATCGCGCCCTGCAGAAGTATGATACTTCAGAAGCGAGGATTTATCGAGCGTATGCGAGTATTGATGTCCGGCAGAGGTTGGCTATATATATATATATATATTGCTGTTTTTTTATCAACGTGTCGATGTTGTTTTTATTGGGCAAAGCGATATTTCATGGGCGATTCTTATATTTTTCATAATTGTATGAAAATTATGTGAAAAATTCTTTGATAATAGTAACTGCGTTCTATATTTGTGATAACCCATTGATAATCAAAATAATTTCACGTGACTTTACATATGGGTATTATAAATCCAATACGTATTGATAGTATGATTTGATTTAAAATTTTGTTTTTTCCAGGTTTATATGTTTGAAAAGAAATAAAATTATATTTTATTATATATTTTTTCGTGCTTAAAATATTTCATAACAGAATTTCAATAATCCTTAGACCTTTCATGTACTGAATTAACATTATTATACCATTAAACAATTAATTCTTTACTATGTCTATATTATATCTAAAATCAATAGTAAGTCAAAGTCAAGGATGAGAAGGCAAACTTTCGCTCGCCTGAAATAAAGTAACTAAAAAACTCAATCAAGTCGTAATATTTTACATCTCATATTAAAGAAGTTAAACATCTGGTCGTTAAGGAATCTCCTCGTTTTATTTTTTCCGCCTCCAATACGCCGCAGTCGCCGGGAGACGCGAAAACTCGCCGTGGCTACATTAACAATCGGGCCCGTAAAAAACGCCTTCCCCGTCTTTGCTTCTCGTCGGCAAAGAAAACACGGAGTTTTTTGAGTTTTTTAGCCGGTCGAGGCACATAAAAAATTGTTTGTCAAAAGAACTGACTCTACTGACCTTCTCTATCCCTCTCTCGCATGCGAGATATATACGCGCGGCGTTTTACAACGCGTACACGCCTATACGTGCGGGCAGGGATGATTTTTTCGATGATTTTTTTACGGCTCCAAGACAAAACGACTCATTTTATATTTATGACCGTAGATTAGTGCCTCTCCGGTCTCGGGGCCTACCAAGAGCGATTCGCGCCCAAGACGAAGACAAGCCTGTATACCTAATATAACTCGTAGGCTTGCGAGAGCGGCTATGGTTTACGAGACGCGCCGAAGGAGTTTATGATTTTATGAGTTAAAAGACCGCCGTCGCAGCACCGACGAACTTTCCGAGCCCCACCTGCACTTTTGCCAGTGCACTATTAGGACGCGGACGGAAAAAGGCTGTTGGATTTTTTTCCTCGGGTGTAGGCTCATCATTGTTGTTCATGATCGTGTGTAAGGATTTTCGTGTTTTTTTGTAGTCGGTCCGGAAAATCGCTCATTAACAAGTTTTTATAGAATATAAGTTTACACGAGATATTTCTAAAGGGTGATAAAATTAATCAACGACTACCTATGTTTGTGTCTTTTTATAAAATACCACGAGGGTATATTTTTATTCACAAGTCTCCAGATATTTTATCTTCGAACAAAAAGAGTTGTCTATATTTGTATGATTATTCATATGTAAACCTAACACATCAACTCCAAAGATAATAAATTATAAGGAGAAACATATCTATTATATCATTTCATTCAGCTAATACGATAAACACGCGAGGTCGCAAGCTGCGTCACTTACACCGCAGCAATCGACCAACTCGAATGAAAAACCCGCAGCCGATTGTTTACACTCGACCGCGCACCCGACGACTCAATCGCTTGCCTATATCAGTCTTACATACATATACTCGCTCCCGTGCCACCAGTCGACCGGCTGGCCACGTCCCCCCGTATATATCTGTATACACACGACAGGAAGATACAAAAGAGAGAGAGGGGGAAGACGTTAATTGGTCTATACAACACACTGAGGTCGATCGTTTCCTATATCCCCGAGCGCCCGGTGCCCAAATCTGTCGGCGTATAAGCCCATTTATGCGTTGTTGATGCGCCCCATGTGTTCGCACGACGAAAACACACCCCACGAGCTTCATCCCTGTAATACTCCTTCGTGCGCTTCTTTCGCCGTGTGTGTGCGTACACGCGCTGTCGGGATTTTCTGGAGCCAGCGGAAGAGGCCCAGCAGAGTCGTTAATAACACTGACGTGCGAGACAGATATGTATGAAAGGGCCGCACTGGTAAATTGAATTAGGGGCTCGCGCGGATGAGGATGTCTTCGAAATTAAGAGGGCGTTATACCCTTAGTCTAGCATTGGGGAAAAAAATCATTGTTGTTTTTTATAGTAAACATTTCGAGGATTAGAAGTTAATAAAGTATCAAAAAGCTATTTGAACATTGCAAATGAAATTTCTAATAATAACTCAAAATCTATAGCGAAAAAATTGTTATAGGAAGCATTATCTATACGCTGAGTGTAAGTTTTATGCAAAATTTTATTTTAAAATTAAGAATACCATTTCAAGTTACTATTTATCCAAATAAGAATTATCGGAGAAAATATTTATTCTTCATAGGTTGGGTAATGATTATTAAATAGTAAAAGTCATGTAATTATGATTTTTGTCTTTTATTTTGTTATATCAGTATATGTATAGTATCTTATCATTTAATATTATGTACAAAGTTGAGGTGTGAGTGTGTCTGTGTCTGGGTGTTTTTATTATGCACTAATGTTCGCAAACTGATATTTTCTTTTAAATTAATATTATACCTAATATTTTAACTAGTAATAAATATATTTATAGACATTTAAAATCTTTCATACTATAATTCGCATTACAAGTATTAGTCTTACCGTAGGTAAGTATAAATTACCTTTTTGCCCCATTCTTTATATTTACATTATCAGTAGAGACGGAATCTCATCTTCCTAATGAATTAATATTTACAGTTTGCAATGAATCCAAGCAAGTAAAAATTCCACCTGTTATATGTACAATTAAAAGTTTTACAACTAAAAGCATATTCGACAACATTGAACTTCTCAATGCAATAAATTAATACTGATACTTCGTATAAAACATAGTTTTATTCAACTCTGCGACGCGTCTTTCGACGTCAATCTTACGCGTCATGACCCACGGTCCCCAAAATAAATTAAACGAAATCAACATTATAACATTCAACAAGAAAAACAACAACGAGAACAATAACAACAGCGGAGTCACGAGTCAAAGTTGTCGCTGATTATAACTAAACTACGCCTTCTCGGTGACGTCGTTCTTGTAGGGCTGGAATAGCTTGGGCGCTTCTATCCTCGTGCTGGTACTCTTGGTCGGGCTGGAGCTTGGACTGAGCGAGGGTGTGTAGTTTTGTGATGGCATGGGTGTATGATTAAGACTGGCGAGTGCGAGTCCGACGGGGAGCTTGAACGATGAAGGCGAGGTGGGTGGAGTGTGCTTGCTGTGTACGTTGTTGTTGCTGGCGATGCTGTTATTATTGCTGTTGTAGTCGCAGTCGTTCGACGAGCCGTCGCTGTGCGCGGGGCTTAGCTGGGGCGGCGGCTGGAGTGGCGCCCTGGTGTAGGCGGCGGATACCGGAGGCAGATAAGCGGCCGCGCTGGTTTGGGCTGGTGGTGGTGGCGGTGGTACACCGGCGGCGAGGTTTGGAATATGAAGAGTTGTCGGAGCCGCGGGCACGTAGGCGGGCTGTGGGTGTGGACGGTGAAGACCGACGGGCGTGTGCGGGGGCGTCGGGTAGCTGCCGTATGGATGGTAGCGCGCGTAGTAGTTGGCCGCGGCAGCTGCGTTACCCGGGTAGCTCGGGGCTACGAGGTGAGCTGCGCCAGCGTGGAAGGCCTGGCTCGCGGCGAGGATGGCGTTGGCGAAGGCTGGGTCGGCGTACATCGGGTATACGCCCGGCCAGACTAGCGCCATACGCTGACGTTTGTCCTTCATACGACGGTTTTGAAACCAAACCTGCAAAATTAATAAAATTCATGGATTAGTTAAAGCTTACAAACGTTCGTATTTTAATATAGAGTTTTGTTTTTTTTGGAGTCTGAGAACACTTTTCTGCTTCTGAATCACGCGAAAGCGACCTTCGGAAATTCCCAAAGGGAACGAGAGACACTACTTTAGCATTAGAAATCCGTTGTCCTTAGTCGGCAATATTGTGTATGTGTGTCGTCGGCGAGAATCAAAGGCTGCTTCTTCAAAGAAAGACTCTCGCGCATTGGCACCTCCCACGGGAGGCTCTAACGAAGGCGGTCTGTTTGCCCATCGGTGATGGGCTGTTTGCCGACAGCAAACTGGGCGCGCGCGCGCGCGAAAGGCTATAATCGCTCGATCAAACATGCCACGGATGAGTGTGGGATGGAAAAAAACTCGCGCTATTTATACGAAACTTGACGTAAGAGTCTTTGATAAATTCAGTGTTATTACGATGAAGTGAAAAGTGTTTTCAGACTCTACATGGGAAAGGAGATTCAAAGGTATAAAGAATAATTCGCATAATGACCTTGATCGTGGACTCGGGGAGATTGAGTTCGCTAGCGAGTTCAACTCGCCTCGGTCGGCTGACGTAGTTCTCTCTGAGAAATTCTTTCTCGAGCCGATTCAACTGGTCTCTAGTGAAGGCCGTTCTGTATCTTCTTATCTCCGAATGTCGTGACTGTTGCGTATCTGTAAGCAGAAAAAATGGGCGTATTGTTAGACAACTGTGCAGCGGGGTTCCAAGATGCCATCTCAATGGCGCGCAGTGGGTCGGGCTCTTTTTGTGAAAACACGTCACACGCACGCTTACGTGCGAGTCTTTGTCGGAAGCCGACTAAGTGACCGCAGAGAGAAGAAAATTGTCGCTTTTGGAGTTGACCGCCACAGGCGACGGGGTGCGCGAGCCCCCCGCGCGAGCGTAACTAAATAGTGACTCCGAAAGGTGAAACTTTTCCCCAGAGGGGGAAAAGAAGACAACTCTTGACCGATTTCTCTTCTAACCGACAAACGTGAACACGCAAATTTTTCCGTGAAAAGCGCGAGTATTCGAAAGGTAACGGGGTTTTGCCGTCAGCTCTCGATCCCTCGACGCGCTTGTGTATAATATAATGTAAACACGCGGAATTACTTTTGTTTTGGAATGTGCGAATTGATCTAGATGGAAATATGGTGGATTTATTGTATAATGAATATTATATTTACCGTCATCGGGAGAGCTTCTGGGCTCGGGTATCGGCGACATTCCAGTTTGCGATATCGGCGACAATCTGGACTGAGGAATCGAGGACATCCTCGGCAGAGGATCTGCCTTTTCGTCGTCGGATACGGGGTCCAGTGTTTTTTCATAGCTGGCTGGCAGCCTTCCATACACTCTGCTCTCATAGCCGAGCATTTTGTTGAATATAGAGCGGCCCCGAAGGTACTAGTACTATATTCGCGCACAAAACTTCACTTATTCACAGTTCGTGCGGCTGCTCTCGTGTCAAGTCCCTCGGCGTAAGAACGAACACCTTCTCGGATACAGTGAGATCGTTATTCTGTTGTTGATTTTCGGGCACTGATTTCTATGTGGCTCGCGTTGATGGAAGTAGGGTGCGCTGCTGCTGTCCACGATGGCGATGAAACGAGAAAATTTTGTTCAAAATCTGCTTTTTACTTTCCGTGATGCGGTGGAGCAGGTAAAAAACGAGAAGATAGTTGCTCTGTAGTGATTGTATTTGTGTCATGGATGGCATGCAGAACTGCACTGTGGCGTTCCAAGGCTTGCTCACAGTATTTATGCGCGGCGAACGACGCGGCCTACGTTCAAACTTACGCGCCCAGCCGAGCTCTCATTCGCTTTTAGGAGGGACAGAGGGGACAGTGATTGGCCGGCTTGGCGAGACGAAGCCACGCCTCAGTTGCCTCTAGGGGGGAAGCGCATTCAGAAACGAAGACGCCACTGATGCTGCTGGCTTTCACACCAGCTATATTATACCTGACTCTGAAGAGAAGGGAGAGAGCGAAAGAGAAAACAGTGTGTATTCCATTATAAGACGTGTGAAGAGTTTTAGTCTAAACTAGAAATTATCTATAATAATTTTCCTGTCTATATAATGCCATTATAATACTATTCGGTTTTACCCCTGGCGCGAACCCGAGGATTATTTTAACTGAACTTCAGTCCATTTCTGCTTCCCATGTCATTACAATGCTCACTTAGAGCATTGTGTAGTAAATAAACAGCCTGATGAGGATTATTCTCAAAGTGTTTCAAGTTTATGTGTTTTAGTGTCATTAGTATTGAAATAAAGTAACGATTAAGGTAGACAAAATTTATCTTGATCTATAATTTCTACAGATTTTCGGTTGTTATACTATTCTATTAGAACTAATTCTTTTAATCTTAACTGAGACAGTGACGATTCAGAATTGGTCTAATTTCGACGAAATAATTCTGAAAACTTATAATGAAAATAATATTCTCCCTTATTTTCTATATGTACACCATTTAAAGAAATTTCAATTTAGTGTTGGCAGACACAAAAACTGTGGAATACACTACTACAAATATTCTAAAAAATTAAACACGAAAGTAATTTACAAATATACGTTCTAGAATAAAATTTCTTTATAAAGCTTAAAAAAAGTTTTTGTGATTAAAAATTACAGTAGCCTTGACTATATTAAAGAGAAATCAAACGCACAGTTTACTAATATAATTAAGTTTATAGATAAACAATGTAGTTCTACAAATGTAGTACGTTGTTCTATATTTCATATATTACTTTGTTTAGGTTTACATTTTAGTTATAAGGTGAAAAATACGCTTTTAAAGTCAATTTAAATTTACTTATTATATTTTGTATTTATATTGAATATACATATTACAAATTAATGTTACGTAAATATTACTAATTTAATACCATAATAGTAATATAATTCACAACAAGAGTTTACTTATGATATTTAGTTCGTCTATATTTTCTTAAATTTTACTCTTATTAAACTATGGACCTATGGCATGTAGTAATTATGACTATACAGACTTTTTTCAGTGTATACTCTACGGATTAAGTAATATCTTATTTTAATAATTCTATTATTTTGATGGTCATTTATACGATGAATATTATTATCCGTGTAATCTGGATTTCAGAATTTCAAATGAGCTTAACTATAAGTAATAGATTATCCACAACTTACAATTAATTCTCACAATAATCCTATAAATATTATTATGAATTTCGCTACCCCGCAGAAAAAAGGTACATGAATGACTTCGGTTATTTTATGTTGAACATGTTAAATTTATCTCAAATCATTACGTCTGACCTAACGGGATGCCTTATAATTCATGTTTTCCTATTTCATGATTTGTCAATGCTTGATATACTGTTTTACTGGATGTTTGTAAATTTTACGCACAACATCAGCGCATATCATAAAACGGAGCAGAAATTTGCATGGCCGTGCGCATTTTACACAGCTTGCGCAATTTTTAAAACGTCCAATTGGCCCTCGTGTTGTTTAGCATTGTCTCGCGTGCCGCGGGTGACGCAAAGTCAAACCGTAAGCGTCGTAAAGCCATAGGCCACCGACGGGCGAAAAGTCAACGCGTCGCGGCCGCTTTGCGGACACTGCCGTCCCTGTTATATATAAAGACGCTCTGCTCTCTTTTTCTTCATTCTCTTCCTTTTTTCGCCGAGGAAAAAAGGTCGCCCGACCATTTTTGCTCCATTTTAAACGTTTTTACGGTGCGTTGCGGCAAAATATGGCTTGGACGAGGGCTTAACACGAGCATCTCATGGGTTGGGAAAAACCCCTGACCCTTCGCAAGCTTGGGTGTCCGACTTTATTGTTTCACAATCTATCATCAACCGTTACCTGAAGTCGCAATCGCACTTTATAAGATGACTTGTTAACGACCATATATTCTGGAAAGTTTCGAAAGTTTTCCAGGAACTCCAATACTGAATACCTGAATACTATACTAATACCATTGTAGAACCGCCTCATTATCATACCCTGCATTAATCCATTAATATACGATGAGATTTTTAAAGCATAATTACAATTTACAATTTTGGAACATTGTAAAGAGCACGGGGCTTCAATTGATATTTCTAGGAATTGGTAAAGTAATGCGTATGGGTATAATTGTAAATTTTCACTTGAAATTTGCAGTAAATTGCCGAATTTTAGGGGAGGGAGACTTTCATAAAGGTTACAGTGGAATTTTTCTAAATAAGCTTCCAGGCAGATTCCTGGAAGGAAACAAAAAAAGTTTCAAATATCTCACTATGGAATATTACGCGGAAGCTT
>UXGD01005609.1:0-14079 GCA_900474315.1 Torymus auratus
GACAATCATGACGGTCAAATGACGGTCATACGTCACATGATCTGACATTTTTTTATATGACAGTCATTTTGCATCACCGGGCCCTCCTGTCCATGCCCTTGCTTTGGTATTGAAGTCACCCGCCAAGATAATTGGCCCTTCCACTTTCGGATGCGTTCCTCTAGCGCGGCCAGGTCTAGTGCTACCAGCACGCCCACGACGATCGGAGAGAAGTAGCAACTGAATATAGCCAGCTGTCGTAGAGCCACGCCTACATAGTCGTTACCAGATATCACTTCTCTGGCCCTGTAGTGTTCGTCCTTGCAGACGTATATTGCCGCATCGCCTCTCTTGTCCTTAAACCACATCACGTCGTGGAGATCTCGGTTTTGCTCCGAGATAACGAGTATACCTACTTCTTTTTCCCTCGCGGTCTATATGGCAAGGTCTTGCTCATCCTGAGACCGGTTGAGGTTGATCTGCAATGTTCATGCTAGGAAAGTTAGCCATTGCAGTCTTGGTGGTGGTCCAGCTTCCCCCTAGCTATCCGAAAAGCGGCGCATGTAACATCCCCCGTTCTGTGACCATGGGGTTTTCCAGTAGCTTCGCAAGCAAGGCTCTTATATGGCTTACCGCACCCTGCAGCCAAGTGTCCTGGCTCTCCGCATCTGTAACAAAGCTTCCCCAGGATATTCTTGAGACACTCTGCGGTGACGTGTCCGAATTCCAGGCACTTAAAACATCTAATGACTTGCTTCTTTTTTCGTGCTGTTATTAACCCACCCAACTCTAACTTTGACTGGCTTTAGCACATTTGCAGTCGCTATGGTTGAGCCCCTTTGTCGAGTTGCACAACGTGATGAGGCGGATCGGGTTGCATCGAGCAATATGAGGATGATTTAAGGAAAAACGCGCATCGGCTTCGGTAGCTCAGTGGTCAGAGCACTCGTCACAAAAACGAAAGGTCTGGTTCAATTTGCGAGCTTTCAGTCGTAACGTAATATAAAAAAACATTTATTTATTTATTTTTTATTATTTACACCAATTAAATTTATATAAGTAAATCCTATAGAAGTATATGAAGATACTTTATATATACTTATATACTTTATACTTTATATTTTATTCTTTATACTTTATATTTTATTCTTTATACTTTATATTTTATACTTTATACTTTATATTTTATACTTTATACTTTATAGATACTTTCTTGTACATAGGTTGGCACAATACTTACAAACTAGATACTTAAAACTAAAAAAAGGATAATACAAATATCTTTAAAAAAACAACATTTGTATAAATTGCAAACTCGCAAATAAGTAATTGAAAAACATTTTAATAATTTGTAACATCGTATTCGATCTCATGAAATTTTTCAATTTAGTTTTAATACTTCTCTTATTACTAGATAGAGTTTTTAAACCATTTGAAAGCATGTGTAGTTGCGACGTAATTTCTCTTATCACTAACAGCGTTGTTCGTTAGCGGTAATTGAATTGTTTTATACATAGTACTTTTCGCGCGACGTAATTTCTCTTATCACTAACAGCGTTGTTCGTTAGCGGTAATTGAATTGTTTTATACATAGTACTTTTCGCAGCAGCCACAGTTTGTGGTCCCTGTAATGTCAAATATCATAAGTTCTGTACTGAGTGCAGTTTGGTTGACGGAGTTCTGAAGTGCTGCAAGAGCTCTAGATCGGCCTCCCCCATCCCCACTTCAAATCTTGGACTTGGTGCCTCGGCTGCCAACACGGTGCATGCGCGCAAGAATAGTAAAGGTACTGCAAGCTCTGGCATCTCACGCCTGAGCGCAGATATAAAAGCCCTTACCAACTCCATCAACAAGGGCTTTGCCGACAGCAATATCCATATGCAGAGCATTGACGATAAGCTCGCTAACATCGACACGGTGCAAACCTTGCTGAGTAACCTAACCTCTAAGGTGGATATAGTGGAGTAGAAAATACCCGACCCCGTCTCCAGTGCTATTGACTGTGCTCAAGAGGCCAAAGATCAGATTGCGAGCTCCAATAATTTACTGCTCTATGGCGTTGCAGAACCCTCACTATACGACCTCCAAGATGACCTGCATATCATAAAGCAGTTAATGGCTCTGTTCGATGACATTAACGTACAACCTAACTCTGAGGAGACTGTGGAAGCTTAACATTACCTCTGATCGTCCAAGATCAACCATTGTCAAACTAAACTCTAGCATTGATATTATGAAGGTACTGCGCAACAAAGGATTATTGCCAAAGGATATAGCAGCTTCATCGGACAAAATGCTTCTGCAGAGGCAGCATTTACAACAGATTATCCAGCAGGTCGAGCAGAACAACGAGGAGCATCCTAATAAACTCTGCGTAAATACGAACACAGAATCCCCAGGGCTGTGAAGGTTACCACAACACATAGTAATTTTCGTCAATCAACGACCGAGTAAGCAGAATAATGGTCTGTACATATATTTATTACCAGAATGCCCATTCCGTGTGGAATAAATTAAGTGCCCTCAGGTCAGAGCTCCATCAACTTTATGTGACGCCCTACATCATCATTTTTACTGAACCGTGGTTGAAGCCTCATATTCGTTCATCTGAGCTGGATTTATCATCTTATACTATTTTCGAATGCGATAGATGCTCCATTGATGCTTCAAGAGGCGGTGGTGTACTGATTGCTGTTCAGCGCACACTCAGGGTGAGGCAGCTCCATGCCTCCCTCCAGTGCGACTCAATTTTCATCGAGGTCGAATTTTTGAACAACTATTGATCATTGCTGCCGTCTATATATCACCTAACAGCAGCACCGATGTCTTCAACGAATTTACTGCCCGCCTAGAGAAAATTTCACACTCAAAGAACTAATATGAGTACATAGTATGCGGTGATTTCAATCTCACTAGGACCAAGTGGTCAAACAAGCCTCTGTTATTTGAGTTGCTTAATTATGTCGCGCCCGCCATGCGTGATAATGCAAACAGGTTGTGCCAAACTTCTTCTTTTTTGTGCCTGCACCAATTATACTTAAATCACCCACTCAAAAGCTACACGCTAGACCTGCTCTTGGCCTCGAGCAGTTTCGTCGCTATCATCGAACTTCAGGGAAACCTAGTTCCACTAGATCAGCTTCACGAATCGGGCTTCTTGAAGGTACCGTCTATACTAGATCATCAAAGTGCTAATTTTAAGTCTAATTATAACTACTGTAACGGTGATATTACCCGAATATTGTGAGAGCCCTACAAGAGATGAACTTGGAGGCATTATTTATGGATGTAGATATCGAGGTCTGTTCTACCCGTTTTTATGATCGTATCTACACTATTATTAACAAGTTCGTGCCTAAAGCCTCTATGCGTCCCTGGTCTTCTCCGGTATGGTTCACATCTGAACTAAGATCTCTTATAAGAGATCCCCGGCTTCGCCTTGGACGGCAAACACACGAATATGATATTCTATTTTCCGGCCAAGGTGCGTATACTATTTTTCATCATACACTGGCTCGAAAGTTTTCCAAAACATGCACGTTTTGCGTCATATACTTAAAACACGTGACTGTAATATGCAACTTCCCGGCCGCAAAAAGTGCATGTTTTGGCGAACTTTCAGCCAGGGTATGATGAAAAATCTTATTTTTTAAGATGTTTGTTAATTTTATTTACAACATACCATATCTTAAAATTTTTTTTTATTCTTGGTTTATTTGTCTTATGCTGTTCAGCAAAGTGTCCTTGACAGGTCCAGTAACCCAAATATTAAAAACCAACTTTATATTATAAATAATTAAACATTTTGAAGTGACAGTCAAACAAAAAATGAGTTCTTTATTTATAAAACCAAAGTTTAATGAAAATGTAAGACATATTTTTTATTTTTATTTTTTTGTGTACATTTTCGCCTACTTCTTTCCCAAATGCTTTATAAGAGACCAAGATCCTCTGTGTTATTATGTTTTGATTATTTTTCTATTATAAGAGATTTGTATGTTCAAAGGTCACGTAATCTCACTTTCTCATAAAAGCTTGTGTTAAAAACTCGATTTTCAAGAATTTTTTTCTCGAAAAAATAATGATATATTTAAATTTCAAAGACTTCGGTTAACTTTGTCGAACATTAAACATCCTTAACCAAAAGAAAATCGACCTATCAAAAAATATTTTGATATCTAGACGCACACGAGACAACAAAGTTTCGATAACTTTTTAATAGTAAAATTATTGTTCATCGTAATTGAATGTTTCTTGTGTCAATCAAATATAAAAAATTTCTCAATTTAAAATCTATTAAACTGCTACATTATAAAAGCAATTATTTACACGAAAAGACCGATGCGAAATTTCAAATAATATTATATCATCATAAAGTAAAATTTCGCTCGAGCCATCAAAACACATAATTAGTAATATGAATTTACATAAAAAATATACCTTTAAGCGTGTAGGGTGAAATCACTCCCCGTGATTTCCCAAGCGTGAGCGAGCGTCGCAGAGAAAATAAGTGTAAAAAACAAATGCGCGACAAAAAGAGAGCAGGACGCATCGTAAGAGCGGTGAACCGTGAGATCCGTGCCCGTGTGTATCGCCACAACACACAAGTTGCTACATGGCATGCTTTCCAAGACAAACGATGCGGAGAAGGATTCCGAGTGGAAGAGATTAGTCGTCGGGATGACGGACGACTATGCACGTGAGAACGACAACACCGTCGGAGCTGCTGCTTCTGGAAAAAGTTTTAGGACGTGTTCGAGGTTTCCCTTACTGCGGTAGCGACTGCTGCAAATGAAATTTTACTCTCATTCGAACGTGTGCAGTTTCTCAGTAAGATGGAACATCAATGAGAAAACATTATTTGGTCGATGGCAGTTCCATGAAAGGTGTATTTGAAGAACAACAATGATCAGGAACCAGAGTTTTTGCAATTATTTGACAGTCTGTATGTTTTCTGAAATCATTTATGAGATGTACGGTGGAGTTGCCGTTCCCTACGGTAGTGGAAAAGGTGGAAAATTCCTATTCCATGAAGTGATACGACCAATTATAATGATGGGAGATATAAAGAAGGCTGATATCACATGGATTTCGTGCGGAATAGAGCTGCGGAATAGAAGTTGCGTCATGGAGACAACCCATCAGAGCTATTTTCTGCATCTTGAATGTTTTCATTCCGCAATGTGCGTGTTGTGTAGGTCGGAATAGACTAGATTTAAATTTACAAACTTTACACACTGCGATTACACTTCTTGCTTGACATTGTTTCATACAATAAATAAATTAATAAATAATAAATAAATAAAATAATAAATAAATTGGTCATTCGCAGCGAAATTTTGATCCTCAAAATTGAGATCAACAAGTCCAAAAACTCCAATAATCTCTTCAAATTCGAGAAATCAGATCATTTACAGCAAAAGAACACACGTGTACGTAAATCATAAATACAATTTGTTTTATTATTTAAAGCAGGCGTAAATCATCGGAATAAATCGGTGTTGTCTATCGCGTCCAGATTTCGTATAAACATTCTCCTGCCTATTTGCTATATTGCCAGTAGTATTTTTGGTTCGGTGTAACCTATTTTAAGGCGGTCTTACACCTATAGGCCTTTCTGGACAAAATTACCTAAAAAAATAAAAAAAAATATTATTATAATAAAATAATGAAAATATATTGTAAATATAAATTATTTTGAATAAAATAAGCCAAGTCAGAGGTCGTTAGACCCATTTTATCGGCAATTATAGTATTTTCAAGAAAAATAGCTTGTCGTAACCTTTTTCTGAGACCGCATGATGGATTTTCATGGGACAAAGAGCTAATTGTTCCTAATGTATGTGGTTATGGGCCTAAAATTTGCAATTTTAAGATTTTTATGTAAAAGTACCTTTTTTATAATTTTTTTTAGGTAATTTTGGCCAGAAAGGCCTATAGGTGTAAGACCGCCTCAAAGAATCGCATCCTAAGTGTTTTGTATTTTACCAAGGTACTTCTATAAGAACGTGTGTAAGAGTTGAGCTATGAAATTTTATAATTTCATAACCGAGTCAACAAAGGATCCGAAATTTGGCACACTTATAGGAAAATCAATCAAAGAGCAACATATTAAATTTGTTGAATGATCTTATCTTTTTTATTTTGGTAGCCAATCTCCTACAGAATTCTACGTTCATAATAATAACTAAGAGTGATTTTATAGTGTATGACATATGCTTAGTTTATTTTCTCAATACATACAAATAAAAATTGAACCAATTATAGCTCTCAATACCTACAAAAAATGCCAAAAAAATCTATTTTTTTTTACATTTATGGATTTTTTTAATTCATGAGATGCCTCGGCGAGTTTTCGGACTAGTATACTGTAAAACTTCACTTCGAAACGTTTAACTCCTTTTTTAAACTAGTCTCTAGCACCTCTAGAACCGAAGCTATTGCCATTTGAAATTAGTCCAAAAATACAAGTAGCATATCTTTGAAAGCATGCATGTTTTATGATTCACAACTTTTTTACCTCTAATTTTAGTTACCTATACCATTTCTACAAATTCATGTTGATGTTATATTTTTGTGTTTCTATATCTATTATATCACAACCTATATTTGGTATAAGTAGTAATTAGCATATTCGAATTAAATTTAATCAATCAACTATTGTACAGTTCTAGAGAAATGCGTAATAACCCCTAGAAACCGATAATTGCGTGAGTTTTTTATTTTTATTTTTCAATCATTAAAATGTCAGCACCTTGAGGACTCAGCCTTGACTTGCTCTTATAGCAATAAGATAAATTTAATTGCCTCATTATCTTTGGCGCAAATCTAAATACGGGATAGTACACATAAGCTTAACATTTTACAAAATACTCGACAGTCATTAATTTACTTTTACGCTGTGAGCGCAAAGTGGCAAACCGCTGCATAACGCTTCCGTGGGTCAACGTAGGTCAAATTACCGTTGGAGCTAAAACGCATGTATAGTAGGCCCATTTTAGCCTCTCTACTCATTTTCTCTTTTATGTCTTTCGCCCTTTCTTTTACTCATTTTATGCCCCCCTCCCCTCCCTCAGATTCTCTCTTTTTCTATCTCGCTCATATCATTTGCTTTTATAAAAACAATTCTTAAATGCACACACACACACATACACACAAATATATACACACACATACACAATCACACACGCACAATCACACACACACACACAATCACACACTCACATACAATCACACAGACACATCACACACGCGCGCGCGCATGCACACATAACATCCATACAGACATCTAAAAATAGCGTATTTCGATTATAATTTTTCTCTAAAACATTTATATCATGTTTTCTCGAAAACTTTTTTTTTTACTACCACAAAGCTTCCTAGAAAGAAGCAAAAATTAAATTTCAATTACTAAATTTAGAATAAAACACATCGATGTATCATTAGTAAAAAATGATTGGCAATAGTTTAACCCCAACAATAAAACATTACCTAAATTCTTAATAAACGCGAAAATTGGTCTCATCAACTACAGACATTTACTAGCAGATGATCAGGCCCCCGGATCAGGGATTAGGCTCAAGCCTTGGGGGCTAAGTTTTTTTGGATATAGAACCATGAAGAAAGCTGCAATATTTAATCCTTACGCTTCAAAAAAATCAAGTTCTGGACATTTTTAAATTCATTTTGAAAAATTCTTTTAAAAAGCCTCTTCTCAAACGATAACCTTTTAAATTTGGAAAGTTACTTAGTTTATATTAGTTAACGGGGTGGCATAGTCCTACCATTACCGATCGAGCAATTAACACAGTTTCAAGCTTATTAAAAATAAAATATGTAGAATCACAAAAAATCAAGCTAACACCGTTCTGCAGTTTTGAACGTACTATCACCCAGTAAAAATTTCAAGTCGAAATATCAAGTGGTTTTACCAAAAACTTTAAACGAAATCGAATTTGGTTTTGTTCTAATACAAATACAAACGTTATCATATTTTTAAAATGTTGGCTCAACCAAATAATAGAGTTGTATCCATTTGACAAAATAGCTATCTTCACTACGCATTGATACAATTATAGGTTAGAATACTTTAATATAGTAGTGTTGGCTAAAAATATAAAAAGCATAACACTAGAGCAAACGATGGGTAAAAACTATAAAGAATTTTTGATGACCTTTATAGCAGACAACATTTACATATCATTTATATCACTGATTAGAAATGTTAATAAGAAGCACTCTCTATAGGATGATGGTGGGCTTGAATACGCGGTCCTGCATAAATGGTTGAGCTCAGAGAGTTATCGATAATGGGGGTAGAGAGTGAGCATTTCTGCTAAAGTGTAATAAGGGGTGGTGCGTGCAAGAGAAAGATGAGAGGGAAGGGATATGGAATAGCTGATCCCGCTTATTTTCTTGCTGGGTAAACGCCTCGAACACATACTGCATGGGAATTATACCAGGGACGCGTACATACCAGAAGATAGTCTTGATATTGCCACGTAAAACATCAGAATTTCATGACGCTCTACATACTTTTCTCTGTAAATATGGTCGTATTTGCATTCTTTTATCTTTGATGTACGAGTTTCTTCGAGTATTCCTTTATATAAAAACCATTGTAGTATAATGTCAAACTGGAGCTTTAAGAATTATTGTAAGATGTATTTCTGTAGTTAATTTCATACTTCATTTCTCAGAAAGAGAATAAGTCATGATTCCCTATTTAAACGCGTAAAAAACAATGCGACACGTTTGCACTTAAAAATCCAGAGTCGATCAGGGAAAGGACTTTACTCAAGCCGAGAGAAGTGATTTCTGGTACTTAAAAATAAATCCCAGTTCCCTGAATTTAATCTGGTGGGCTTCCTAATAAGAGCATATGAAATTTTGATACTATTTTTCTAAACGTGTGGGCAAATCGATTTTCAACGCATATGTAGCGTACGCAGACTCGGTATGCAAAGTGAGAGCTTTATACACAAGTGAGTTAAAAATGTGAGAATTCTACACTTTACTTATACGCTAAAAAGGCATAGAAAATCGAGCTTTGCGTACTTAATTTAAAAAAACAATTATTGACATTAAAAATTAACATAAAGAATCAATACATTATTTTGAGGAATCTACGCGCCAATGAATTGACAGTGGATTTTTAATCTGTGCAAAATGCACGTTTACATTCATGCAGTAGCATCTTGTTAAGCGGATCACGTATAGACGACGCAAACCCCCACCCGATGTATAAATTTGAAGCAATATTAATTGTGATATGAATGTATCTCCCATATTCTCTCTCTCTCTCTCTCTCTCTCTCTCTCTCTCTCTCTCTCTCTCTCTCTCCCTCCCTCCCTCTCTTTCGCCATTGGCTCCGCCCGCTGCACGATTTATAGGGAACACCTGACGGGATACGGTTTTCATTGAAGTCGTGATTCATTCGCTGCGGCGACGTGTTGACCGCTGTTGGAGAAACGGCAGCAGCGGTGCATGTCTCTTATGAAATCAGTGAACATATGGGCCTCGGATGATACATGTGTAATTCTTTCCTCACGGCTTTAAATATTTCGCAATCGACGAGACGTGATGGTCGTCCACGTTGCTCTTTCTGCCCACATGTGTGCATGTTCGGCTCTTTTTTGCCATTTTATTTGGCTTCCCTCTAATTGAAAAACGCTCTTTGAATCGTGATGTATGGCTTCCAGAATTATAAATAACGCCACGCAAAAGCTATAATTTAGCGTTGCGTAGGATAACGTATTATTGCCGGCAGGTCAGCATTAGTGTAAGGGCTGTGTTTGAAGGAATGAGTTATGAAAGTAATAAAAGGTTAATAACTAATAGTCTGTAAACAAATTATACCAACACGAACTTGTTCAGTTTCCGTAAAACGGATTTCGCAGAGGCTTTTTCTGGTACTCAAAAATAAATTTTGAGTACCCTTAGTTTAAGCTCATAGACCTTTTTCTGAAGATATGAGTTATTATTTCTAAAATGAACAACATTGTAATAAAAATATATGATAATTTAATTTAGTGGTAGCTTCTTAAATATTTACACTGACTAGGAGAGGGGATGGGGATAGGTTTTTAGAAAATATTTATGTCGAAAGCTAAAAATGCCGAAAGGTTATAAACAATGAAAAGTCGAATGCCGAAATAAGCAAATGCCGAATTTAAGAATGCCGACAACACTGTTATTAATCGGAAAATGCATCAAATAACCCAAATATTGATAATCATAATTTTCGGCAATTTTAGCCTTCGAGTTTTCACTCGTTCTGTAAAACTGTTTTTCGGTTATTTTACATTTTGGTTTTTTAGTGTTTCTGGAAAAATTACATTCTGCAATTGTGACTTTTCGGCAACCTTAGCTATCGGTATAATATATTCGGTATTTTTAGCTTTCGCCAAAAATATTTTCTAAAAACCTTTTTCTTGAGATATGCACAATTTAATCTCGAATATCCTCTATTGCATTAAAACTTATGTCAATTCTATTGAGTGTCACATTGTAAATATGTATGATACGAAAACGAGCAAAAAAGATTATAAAAGTAGACGGTAAAAGCTAAAATTTAAGCCCTGATGCCTTAAAAAATATTGATTTTTCAGGAAGTTGCAAGCAGTCAAAGATAACGTACGAAAATGGTTAAAAATACGATTCATTTAATCGGTTAACATTTTCGTACGTTATCTTTGATTGCTCCTGAACTTCCTGAAAAATCAATATTTTTTAACGACTCAAGGCTTAAATTTTAGCTTTTACTGACTACTTTTATAATCTGTTTTGCTCATTTTAGTATCATAAACATTTGCAATGTGACACTCAATAGAAGAGATATCATTTTTTTAACGAAATAGAGGATATTTGAGATGAGATTGCCCATATCTCAAGAAAAGGGCCCCTTGAATGAAATTGTCAGCACTGGGCTTTATTTTTAGGTACCAGAAATTGACTCTCCATGAATGCCCGCTTAAATCCGTTTCCCGCAGACCCTCTCCTTGTAAGTGAATTTAAAAATATGAAATAAATGAAAGTAGACAATAATGTCTTTAATTTGTTTTTTCCGGATATCAATATATTAATAATAATTTATTAGAATTCAATAAAACTTTGTACATAATAATATAACCTCATAAAAAAGTTCTTCTTGGAATTTTGGAAGACATATTATATAAGTAGCTTTGCTTTCGCGTATTAAAGTTTTGCTTATCAGTTCTCAACATTTATTATAATACGTAAAACTATTAACTTTTTACAGAATTATAGCACAGTTTTGAAGTTCAAAAATAGAGTAAAAGGATAGTCTAAAATACCACCCGTTAAATGCTTGAAAATAATGAGAAATTTTTGGTCATTTTCTTACTCTATTTTTCATACCTATATCTTTTTGATAAATCAACATTTTTTTAACGAAACAAAGCTTTAATTAAAGCTTTTATAGCACTCCGTGACCTAAACCCGCACTTAAGTCACGTCTATCTGTGACTTAAAGAGCTCATTATTACACTGTGTAATAATGAAATTATAGCACTCTGTGACCTAAACCCGTACTTAAGTCACGCCTACCCGGCTTACCTGTGACCTAAACGGCCCATTATTACACGCCGAAATGGTATGGTCGCCGGCGGTTTAGGAGCTGAGATGGTGGGTGCAGGTGGACTGCTAGCCTCCCCCATGACCTCCAAATGCTGATCTAGCTCCAATTCCGCCGCGCGGCTCTTCTGTGCCCTCGTTAGGCCGCTCTCCCTGATCGTCGGCTGAGATTGTCGGGGTGTCACCTGGGACGTGGGAAAAACCCACGATTTCTTTGGGGGCGGTGGTGTGTGGGCGACGCAGAATCTGTGGGATGAGGCTCTCTGGGTGCCGTGTTGTTTCTGGGGGAAAGGTTTGGGGATGTGAGACACAGTTGGGAGGGTCCCCCTGCACTTCAGCGGCTGTTTCCTTCTCCACTTCCCGTGCCTCTCCCTTGGCGGTACTCGCGCCCTCTTCTGCCTTCTCACCGGCGATGGTTGTAGCTTGTTCCCTTTTTTTTCTCTTCCTTCTCTTTCTTCTCGACGGTGGCTTCCTCGTGGTCTCTCTCTTCTTTCTCTCACGTGACAGCTTCTTCTCGCTTTCTCTCTTCTTTTTCCTTCTCCTCATTCTTACGGGCGGCGGTGGCTAATCTTTGTCTCTCTTCTCTCTTGTCCAACCAAGCTCCCAACTGCTCGGTCCAGTGCTCCAAAACCGCCTGCGACATAGCTGTGCTCGGTGCGTGCAACACTAAGCGCAACTGTCCGAGCATCTCAGGTGTCGGTCACACTTGGTCGGGACCCAGCTGGAACTCTGGGTACGACACGTGGGCAGTGTTTGCATGAGGGCGGTAGATTCCGACGCGCCTTGGCATTTTATAGCTAACTAAGGAAATAAAAAAACACACCTCACACACTCATACTACTTACAACAATAAAAAAAAGAAATGTAAAACAATTAAGAAAACAACAACATCCAATCAGTATCTGAGAAAAAAACAAAGTGGGAGTATGGGGGGTATCACGCCATCGTGTTATCTAGTCTCTCTCCCTCGCTAGCGTGTTCGTTTAACCCTGCTTTACTACGCGACGTGGCGGTACGTACCGTTTTAACTCCTACACGTGTACTTTGGTGTTCCGCCTACTACCCTCCAATACTAACAAATACACGGTTGGTGCTAATTTCGCGGTGATTCCGTACGGCTTTTCTATTCCGATTCTCTATTCACTACATTCCTTCCGGTTTCTACTTCTTTTCTTCTCTTTAGCTACTTTCCTCGTGTCGCTCTGCTATATACTGCTTTCTTCTTCCTTTCTTCCGAGGAGTCGCTGCATCTCTCCTTGGGCACGAGGTCGGCACGGTGAAGTCTCTTCCTTCGGTGGTGATGACGTGCGAGAGGGCACAACAGCGCTCTCTTGTTTCGGCAACTTCCTCCTTCTAGCTGTGCTGCACAGGGACCTGGCACCGGTAGTGACGGATTTTCCTTCTCATCGTCTGCTCCTGGGATGGTTGACTATGAGCTTGCTTTCCTCTCCTCTTCCTCCTCAACGCTAGTCGACCGCATCACACTCTCCACCAATTTACCCACTCTTGACGTTAGCAATGCTCGCTCGACTCGCTCGCTAAGTTCACCTCTCTTATTCTCTTCCTCCTCAGCGCTAGTCGACCGTATCACTCTCTCCACCAATTTACCCACTCTTGACGTTAGCAATACTCACTCGCTCGACTCGCTCGTGCAGATTTCCTCTGTTCTCCTCTTCCTGCTCAGCGCTAGTCGACCGCATCACTCCCTCTGCCAATTTGCCCACTCTTGACGTTAGCAATACTCGCTCGACTCGCTCGTGGAGTTTTCCTCTCTTTTCCTCTTCTTGCTCAGCGCTAGTCGACCGCATCACTCTCTCCACCAATTTACCCACTCTTGACGTTAGCAATACTCGCACGACTCGCTCGTTGAGTTTTCCTCTCTTCTCCTCTTTCTCCTCAGCGCTAGTCGACCGCATCACTCTCTCCGTCAATTTACGCACTGTTGATGTTAGCAATGCTCGCTCGACTCGCTCGCTGAGTTCTCCTATCTTATCCTCTTCCTCCGCAGCGCTAGTCGACCGTATCACTCTCCCCGCCAATTTACACACTATTGCCGTTAGCAATGCTCGTTCGACTCGCTCACGGTCTACCTGTAGTTTTTCACATCCGCCTAGCGTCGGCAATAAAGGATTTGCTTTCTCCACGTCATCTCTTCGGCTGGCTGGCTATGGGTCCAGGAGAAGAAAAAGACATGGACGCACACGAGGAAAAGACGAAGGTGGCAGACAGACAAAGAAGAGAATGATGAACAGGCGACGGTTCAAACTCACATTGATAAGTGAGAATTATGCTTTGCTTAAAGAAAGTGCGCGACAGATAAAAGAAGGGTTTTAAGTCGACGAGAAATAAAAATGAACAATACCGGTAATTAGAGTTCGTCCGCGTTATGCATATCGTGCGACAGTGAAAGTCGCGAGTGTTAAGTGCGTGTTACGGTTTAAAGTCTAGGTGTAAGAAGACTGTTTACAGTTTCACGTGATGTCTCTCTTACACACTCTCACCACA
>UXGD01005610.1:0-14073 GCA_900474315.1 Torymus auratus
TGATTATATTAATAAATTAACTTTGAAGCAAATGCGATGATGTTGAAAAAAAATCTTTAATTTATTTATAAATAAAAAAATCATATTTTTGTATAAAAATTGCATATTTTCTAAAGTCTATAGTTATCTTTATAATAATTTTTTTTGTAAATTATGTAGTGAAAAAAAGTATTTCATATTAAATATATTGTAATTATATGACAACCAATAATATAATAATTTTATTAAAAATTACACTGTTTCCACTATACACAAATATTTTCTCGATTTTCATTTCTCTTCTTTAAGCTCCAATTAAAAGTCAATTAAGAATCCTCAGACGACACGAGCCGTAAAATCAGGTGTTTAATATCTCTTAGCCCTGATTTATACGCCAAGGACGCGGAGTATCGTTAGTATACCCTACAAGCAAGGTGCATCGCTTACAGAGAAAGCCCCCAAGAAGTTCCTCTTAGCCATTCCTCAATGTCCGCTTTTCTGTCGCGCGGCGACGTAATGCACCACGCGATTCAATACATATATAAATCTGAAGCGTACAATCGGGGGAGAATCAGAAGATCCTCGAGGGAAAGTGGGAAAGTAGCGCGCGCACCCTCTTCCTCTTCCACGAGGGTGCACCGAAGAGAGAGAAAAAAATGATAGTGTCGTCGAGGAGCCGCAAAGTCGAACGGGCCGAAATTCCACGGAGGACGTAATAATACATTGGCTGTATCGAAATGACCATAAGTGAGCCAGCCGAGGGTTCCGCTTGTTTGCCTCCTTCTCTCTCTCTCTCTCCTTCTTCTTCTTTCCTCCGACAGAGACTCGCGCAGGTATTAAGAAAGAAATATCCTCAATACCTGTGCCCGCGAGCTTTCCGCTCCCTCGTCTCTCAACTTTATCTCCTTTCGCCCCCCGACTTCTCACAGTGTATTTTTTTCGTCGAGTCGTGGCGTGTGAGAGCGGCCGCGCGGCTCGAGCTCGCACGGGAGATGAGATGATGTTTTTTATGGCGCCCCTGCTCCGCGAAACCGACTCGGGGATCATTTTCGAAGGACAGGACTGGGAGGGAGAGAGGAGATAATCGCGGGAACGGGTATAAGGGTGGAGGAGGCCGGATTGGGATGATGGATCATTTAGGAAATTTTGAGGAATTTTTCTTCGAATTAATTGAATGACGGGAGTGAAAATTATCGTTTAAAAGGCATTAGGGATTTTTTTTTCTCGGCGTGATTATTGCCACGTATACATTTTATGCAAATTATGTTATCCAAGCAAGTTCTCTTCCCAGTGGTAGTTGCTTGTATTTTAACTAACGTGATGGTACCATTTGTTATCATTTTTTTATAATATATTACTATTAATTCATTTTTATCGGACATTGTTAGAAAGTGTAAATTAAAATAAGTTTCAGTCGAAAACACTTTTCACCAGCAAATGTTTAATCGAAAATGCAAAGATAAAAGTGTGTTATCTACCAAAAAATATATATAGGTCACAATAACTGAAGCAACTAACAATCGACCACTATATATTTATTGGAATTCCAGGGTGCGTGTGTGTGTGGGGAGAGAGAGACAATTGTGAGAATAGAGGAGTTCAAAGGAAACCATCTATTAATTGTTTTATCATGAACATTCTCGGGTCGAGGGATCCGAACCTCAAGAATAGCTATAAGGGTCGAGACAAGGACGGAGCCACGGCGGCCTCGTTAACAATTCCACTAGAGCAAGGGAGATGGAAGACGAGGTGCGCGAGAAGGGGAGCAGATAAAGGACGAAGAGAAGGACGGCGCTCCGCAGAACGAAGTGTGCGAGAGAAAGAAGAGGGGCGCGCTCCTCTCTCTCTCTTTCTCGGGCCTTTTAAATCTGCCGCAGGCCGGCTCGTTCGTGAGCGGGGATTTAAAAATGGCTGTGTGGGGGCCCCCGGCTTTCCACTCTCTGTCTCTCTTCTTCTCTCGCGAGCGCTCAGCTGATTCATGAGCGGCCAAGGCTTTTCCGTGAATCAGCTGTGATGGGACCTGCTACTTTCAAGGTTCTTTCTCGCTCTCTCTAGGTCGCTCGTTCATTCATGCTTTGGCAGCGGACGGAGAAGGAAGCTTCTTCGCGGGGTATCCGGTGCTGCTGCTGCTGTTGCTAGCCCTAGCAGCAACGTGAATGAATGCACCACGAGATGCCGGAGGATAAGCGGAGGCCAGACCGAGACGTCTTATCGGGGGCGGGAATCGAGGCTTTTCCTTTCCGCCCGTTGCGGGTGTAACTCTCTTATTTTCGGTCGCGTCGGGAGGACCGTGTGATCTTGTTTCACTGTTCATTAGCCGATCTTAACTTTCTATTGTGTAGACACAATGACCGAATCGACGATGTTTTGTTTCCTACTTTTTTTCGTCTAAAGGGACATATATTCGCGTAAATTTGGGTAAATACACCTGCCTATTGGATTACACGCATATAATATACAATTCAAATTAAATATATTATTCTCGTTCCTCAGGATTTTTGTTAAGTGTACAGTCTCATTATGTAGAGTACATTTTGGAGATGTAAGTTATCCTCATACTTTAACGTATATAATTTATATTTGTTTTTAAACGTATTTATTTTATCGGGAATCATCAAAATATTTTAATCGCTTCAACAATATAACTAAAGATCAATAAAATATATAACTGTATTATTTCCAATTATGTTTAAGTTTATAAGAAAACGTATAAATACAATTTATCTAATCTACGCCGAAACCTTTTTGTATTGTAGGTTTATAGCTGATTAGATTTAAACAAGTGTGACAATTACTTTTTTGCTAAAAAAATGTGCAGTGGTTTATTCACCAGCAGCTAGAAAATATCGTTATTTATACTATTAATCTACGATATTATAAATAAATCTAGAATTAAAAACCTAATCGTTTCCTTTATCTTAAAACTGAGTGTTCGAATTTTCACGAGAAAAATACCAGCAATACTTTAGCATTGTTACGACGTCAGGAATGAATATACAATTGAAACATACACTTGATCCCATTATTAGCTTCTTCGACGTGTGTATATCTGATGACATTGCGCACAATATTTTCAGCACGTAGCCGTCAAAGCTATAGCCCACTGAGCTCTCACGCTCGGTCGGCAGAATTTAAATCCCCCGACGAAGGAAAAAAATTAAATGCCCGGACAAAGCGAAATTTGCAACGTCGCCGGGGCGCGGCCGTAAAAACAGCGTGAGCCCTACCAGGGTTCCCGAAAAAAGGGAAACTCGATACTTTTTTCTCTCCCTCTAGCTCTCTTCGCCCACTCTCCCCACACACACATGCACACGTATATACACGAGAAAGGAAGGCGCGCGCGCGAAGACAAATTCCTCTTTGTATCCTCGAGATCCCGAGTGGCACAATATCGCGCGGTAGATGACAAGGAGAGCGACCACCACACACATATATACCACTCCGTGTTTCCTGTGTGCGCCTCTCGCAGCTCTTTTCTCCTTCTCGAGGCCTCTCTCGCTAATTCCCCGAAAACTTCCTTTTGAGAGAGGAGGACGCGGGAACGCGAAGTCGGCCCGCGCTCCAGGACACGCCACGACAATACACACGCGGTCGCAGAATATCACGTGAGTGTGTGTATGTGGTCGAATGTCGTTATGAGGGCTTTCGTCGATGTCGCGCCTCGTCAAAGGATTGAGAGGAAGGAAAGCTGCCTGTAATTATACGCGGCGGCTGGGGAGGAAAAGAAGGAAGTGAACGTGCTACGATGAAAAGGCAAGTGCTATCGGCAGCCTTGTCGTAAGGGTGTATGTAGGGGAAAAGGGCAAACGCGCGGGATAAATATGAAAGGATTATCAAGATTTTCGAACGTGACTCGAGGGCGCATAAGTAGGAGGCCGCAACGTCTCAATCGCCGTGAGATCTGAATTGATTTGAATTTCTCCTATTGGCCTCGTATGTTGTTTCGTCCTTTATTCAGGCTCTTTGAAGTACATATAAAAGAATGCGTTAACACGTATTAGAAAGCTTGTACATTTTAAATGCTGAATGCTATACCATTTGACACGTGTGCGATGCACAAAATTGTAAACCTTAATTATTTGATGACTATAATAATTCTATACCGTTTACGCAAATTAATTTTATTTTAAATTGAAAACTTGAGTTGCAAATGTAGAAATGTGAAAAATCGTTTCTAGAGAAATTTGAAAAATATGTGTACAAATGTCGGCAATTAGCTCTCATTGATATAATATACAATGACCCCAGTTTTATGCAAATCGTCGCATTCATAATGAGCAAAATATTTCCCGTAGATCTAAATCTAACTTTGAAGTTCTTTACTATTCACATACAATACTAAGCATTTGCATAAGGTTAAGTTGAAGTTTACATTTGTAAGGCAAATGATGCGAAGCTGAAATAAAATATTTTAACATCCTCCGGGTCAGCTTACACTATCGAAACGTTTCCTTAAAATTTCGAAGATTTTTGTAAACTAAATATAAAGTAGTCTGAAATCTCGACAAAAATAGAAAGCAGCAACGTTCTAACTGCTTCGCGATGAAGTCGAATTAATCATTCCATAGCCGCAGGCTCCGAGAAAGCCAATTCGGAGCTAACAGCCCCGTCGGAAAGCCACAACAGACGCAGGCGGGCGCACAAATACTGCTGCACCTTGCTGCACGTCGTTCGTCGCGGAAACGTTAATTCTTTGTCGATTTGCATGTCCCATTGAGGCGCCGTCAGAGCGGACAAAGAGCTCTTCTCGCCGTACCTATACTCACCGAGAGAGAGCAGCCGAATTCAGTGGGAGCCCCGGCGCCGGATTTTTGGCGGGAGAGACCGGCTCACTGGTCGCCGCCATTTTTAAATGCCTTCGCACCCGAGCCGAGACTATAGGAATTTCGGAGGGCCGTGAGAGAGAGACCTGCGCACACACATACGTTATACAGGACCTTCTCTGGAAATCCTCCCGTTTCTCAGCATGAACGGACGAAAAGGAGAGAGAGAGGGAGGAAGAGGATCGTAGTTCTATAGCTACATGGCAACCGACTATCGCAAACCGGTCAGCTGATGTGTCGGCGGCGACGGCGGCAGCGCTTCTATCCTTATAGCCTTTTCCTGTCTGCCCTCTCACTCGCTCTTTCTCTCATTCTTTGTTTGCTTTTATACATATACAGATATTTGACGAAGATAACAAACAACGTTCCCTTTAATTTTTGCCTTCTTTGTGCCCTTTACAGGCGCTCTTGTGTGCAATTCCTTGTAGGATACATCAGATTTGGGTGCTAAAGTTTATTGTGAAACCTTGAATTAAACTTTTCGTTTAAATACTCCGAAAATGGATTTTTTTATTTTCAAGTGATACTTTCACGATACAGACAATCTCTCTATAATTTTGTATTTTTCATTAGTCCCTATTAAATTTTGTTTCCTCATAGAGAAATTATTTTTTATTTATAAATAATCAATTTAGAATTAGAACAATAATAAAAGTTAATTGAATAAAATTTTGTATACTTCATTCGAGTACGTCAACTGTCCAAACGGATTGAACACAACATGCGGGTGTCTATTAAACAAAGCGGATAAGAGAAGATAAGCTGATGCTGGGACCCGCTTACTGAAGATTCACGAGTTACACACACGCAGTTTATACTGAGAAGTTCATCTCGTGACTTCAAATATGACATAATCAATTAAATTCAAGCACACTTTCCACCCAAGCCTCTTAAAACCCCAGCATCTTAATATCTGTTTATAGGGTGACCAATTTAAAGGGCCAATAACTGTACGACCGGAAACTCATGCTTCATCCAATTACCCGCTTGACATTCCCAGCCGATGACCCGGTCACGTACACTAAATTTCGCGATAAACGAGAAACAGCAGTTGGTCCGGCTCTGCGGACCTGCACTTTCCATCGAATCTCGTAATCTCTTTACCTCCGATAAGGATCATCTGACGGGCGGCGTTTGCGTACACACGAAACTCCTAAAAAAACGGCCCTTCCGACCGCGCGCGGTGTTTTGCACTAACGGTCGTCCCCAAACTTCCCCACAGACGTGTTTCCGAGTTATAGCTTTCTTCCCATTACCCGAGATGGAGAAAGGAACCTTCTCGTGTGTCTAGATGTGTGCGAACGTCCCGGGGATACTACCGTGCAGCGAGAGCGCAGGTCCTCCGTTCCGAGAAGAGCCTCCCGCCTGCACGCATACGTCGATCGCGACTGGGCGCACTTGACGCGCGATAACCATGAACACGAGCTGTTGCTGCAGCTACTACTATTCTACACACACATATGTGCGCCGATGGGGACAGGGTGTGCGGCAACACTTGCAGACACGATGACATCGACGGCACCCTCATCCATCCCCGCGAAAGTCTCATGTTCTCACTCTCTCGGCCGCCGGCCTGGAAATTGCGCCATCGTCTCGCCGAGAAAAACAATGGCCTGAGAGAAGGAGAGCTGGGCGCTTCCGCTCCACGTGAATCGCTGGCGGATGCGAGCCGAGAGCCCCATACGGATACATTCAAGATCCTCAATGAAGCACGAAGTAAAAGCTTCGCCGCGACGACGATGCCTGCTCCCGCACACTCGCCTTGCTCTTCTTCTCTTCTTTCGCTGCGCGCCCGTGTTTTTTTTTCGCTTCGAGGGTTTTATTGTTCCCCGTGTACACTTCGGTGTTCGTCTATGCACAGAGGCACGCGCGCTCAACGGGTAGTTTTTGTATAGCGGAGCGGCGCCTGAGCGTTGATCAGAGACGCGGGTGATGGGATTTTCCGAGTGGCCGAATGCCTGCGTGTCTGTGTGTTATGATATGTATGTAGGGAGCCGATGTTCGGCGCTGATAAAGTCGTTTATCAATTATGAGAGGAGATTAAGCGAGTGGGACAGTGGCCTTGAATTCCGTGAATGGTGGTTGAATATTAAACATAGTATAATGCACAATTATTATTTCTTTCTATTCTTTCATTGACGTACCCGCAATATGGAAGAAACTAGATAATGAGATTGATATTTTGATTAAAAAGAACATCTCTATTGCGGAAAAATGATTTATTAGTAGATTTCTTACATGGAGAAGAATTTATTTGTAAACTTTACTTTTTATAAGAAAAATTTATAATTTGTATAGAAGCGCTGGGACACACTAATATGTGGGATTTTTAGTTTTTTAAATAGTAATTTTTATGACTTTCGTATCAAATTTTACTTTATTATTTTTGTAGAAAATTTTACTATTTAAAATAGTAATTTTTATTATTTTAGTAGCAAATGGACTAATACTGTCATATTTCGTTTCGGCAGTCATAAAAATTACTATTTTAAATAATAAAATTTCCTACAAAAATAATAAAAATTATTATTAGAAAGTAGAATTTGCTAAGAAAATCTTAAAAATTACTATTTAAAAAATCAAACTTTCACACGTTGAGTGTGTCCGAGCACTAGGTTCTATGAAAATAAGACATTTTTTCATAAAAAGTAAAATTTACAAATAAATTTTTCTCCATCTAAAAATATTTAAGGGAAAATAGAGAATAATAAAGAATGATGTAATAATTTTAAGACCTTGCAACGAAAATTGACACGACTTGCAAGTTTGCAACGAAAACTTACACTAATATTAACGTAGTAGTTTTTATTGCAAAGACTGCGGAACATCTTAGTTGGTCCATAATCTAGCGAATCGTGCTATAGTCTTCAACGCAAACTAATGATATGCGTTAATTTTAGATACAACCGCTGAAACGAGCTAGTGTTCGTCGGAAACTGACTCGCGCTAACCTTTCATGTGGGGTATCGATATGACGATTATACATTAAAATAACCAACGAATAAGTCATTGTTCGTGTATTTTCAATATTTCCATAAAGTATTGCACAAAGGAATACTTTTTAAAAATTACATATCTCTATCGAAAAAAACCCAAGAACATGCATCAAGGAGCGCGGTAGCGTTCCGCAAGCAAGCTATTTTTTAGTCTTTCCATTTTTTTTAAAGCGAAATTTCTACAACGAACAGACGCACAGTTGACGGTTGCTACGCGTCTTTGCTAAATATATGGCACTCGTGCAAGTTCAAACTTGTTCGTCGGTATGATTGCAGGTAAAGTGTCCCAGTTTCTCACTCCTCAAATTTTCCTCTACGTTAACCTACCCACAACCTTTCCCGGCACGCGCAGGGACCTACAAATCCGAGCTATATCCTACGACCATTGCTTGAAACTCAATGGCCTCAAGTTAAATTACACCGTCCACGCAAAGACCTTAGCGACATAATTAGTTTACAGCACCCGGGGTTCTGTTTGCACCTCGCCGACAAAGGTGATGAACGAGAGCGTCAAGTCAGAACTTGCCACGTGGATTATGCCTGGGGTAAATGCGGGAAAGCCAGTTGTAAATGTGTCATGTACCCATTTCAGTAAGCTCTCTTGGCCGTCCTGGTTTCACATTTGTACTTTGGCATAAGTGAGCTCTCGAACAAGTTCTAACATGCTTGTCTTACGTATATTAAAGCTCCTTCGAGGGAGGTCTATGTTTTTCTCGCACTATCTTTGCCTACGTGGGTTATGAACGGTACAGCGAAGGACTCGACCCGAATGTTCCAACCAACTGTAATTTCACTTGGTTTAATCCTCAACCTCGTGTACAAAATCGTAGGGCCCTTTTACTGTACCTTCACGGGGTGCTCTCGAGCAAGTTTGGACAAGTTTGTCGCAAACTGTGAAACTTGCGAACGCGCTAGACTTCTCTATATATTGGAGACTTTCTCATTTTTGAGTTATATATATATACTTAAAAATTTTGAAAACTCAAAAAACTACTTTGCGCCCCCCTCGTTCTCGTAAGTAGGCCGAGGGAAAATAAGTAGGACAGCGTACCGGGGATCGGTTACGCGCCTCTCAAAAGCATATACAATGTATTCGTCCGCGGCGGCGGGATTGAGATCTGCCCCCTTTTCTCGAGCCTCCCCCGGTGCGCGCACACACGCAACCTGCACCAGTCAGTGGCTCCAGAATTAATGACCTTGAATTCACACGACCAATAATCCTCCTATTTTCGACTTTTCCCTCTTTTCTCTCCCTTTCTTTCTCTCTGTGTCCTCTCCGCCGACTTGGAAACAGGTACAACGTGCCGATCACGCGGGGGAGGTCGAACGTGACGATTGCGTTTTTTCGGGGTTGCGCGCGTTATTTATTCTTCGTCTTCTTTGCTTTTTTTAATAGGCATCACCGGGAATTCGCTGGTCAGACCGGTCGCCGCGCCGACGCATAAAGGGATCTTACATGTGTGTGTGTGTAGGTGTCGAGGAATTTCTTCACGAGGGTGAAAACAAGACGGCAGGCAGAGAGAGAGAGGCTTGTGGGAAGAGAGGAGAAAAACAAGTGGAAAATCGTTTTTCGCCGCTTACACGCCAAGCGTTTATCGATCCTTTTTTACGCTCGTGCAAATGTAAGCCCCACGTGTGTTAATAATGGTTGCGTGAAATGTGTATGGAGACGTGAGTGACGCTTACATAGCTGTGGACGAAGGTCGTGTACGAAAATATTCTCGTGTCATTAACTTGCTCCTTTGTTGTGGTAAGCAATGATTTTGCACATTCCATACACCACTTTTTATCAATTTATATAATTGAAATTCGACATACATGTTAAGTAATTATTAACGCTTCGTATTTCTATACATATTTCATATGACTTAAAAAAATTGAATTTTTGAGAATTATTAAAAAATAGTTGCAAGGAAAATGGTTCTAATTAAAGTTCGTTTATAATTCACTAAGCTATCTTTACCTATATTTAGAAATAGAAATAACAAAAATTGTTGAGTTCAACCAATCTATATAAATCACAATAAAAATAATCTATAGCTTCCAAGTCGCTCCGATACTTGAAAGCCCGATAACCGCGCAATATATTTATCAACGCAACGCAGGAAGCTAGATGCCGGCGGCTCTGGCAGCAATCGCGTCGGCGTTTCTTTTTGTTATCTTCCGAAGCAACACTTTTTTCACGAACCCACGCGACCCTTTTCGAGAGTTTGTAAACACACATGCGAGCGATATGTGCTGCGTCCTCGACTTCCGTTCGTTCTCTCTCGCTCTCTTTAGCGAATTTCGCGATTTCCGCTCAAGCTCAAGGCCAAAAGCGACCGTTGCTCATTTCACGCTTCGGGCGATAAATCCTCTCCTCCACCTCCACCTCTTCTCTCTTTCTCCGCGCGTCTCCCCGTTTTTACGTATATACATAATACATGCTCGTGCGCCCGCAGGAATCCGATTAGCGATTTCTGGTTCAAATTCGCCCGGCGACCCAAATCTGCCCGCGGAGCGCGCGTGCTGTTACCGTAATAAAAGTACACGTGTGATTTTCAGAGGGGGGCGACACGAAAGTAACGATCTAGCGAGGAGTAGGAGGAACGGCACGTATGCTATACCTATACGTATTACATAATTGCAGCTTCGCGCGGGTATTGCTCTCACCACCACACGTGCGCGTGCATGTGTACCTATACGTGTATGTGTATGCCTAGGAGTGCGATATCTTCGACTGTCGGCGCGCGGGGCGTCATTAAGGAAAACTGGTTTGACACGCACGTGAGAATTTTGGGGCCCGGGTAGAGCACACACACACACACGTCAACTTTGCGAGACGCCGGCGGACTATTGCTATAAGCTCTCTATCCGTTTCGGCTTTGGCCTCGCTCCGCATCTATCTCTCGTCGCTCCCGCTATCTCGCATCTCTTCCGTGATTCTACTGTAAAAATGAAAATCCCTTTAAATTTCGGTCCGATTTCACCGATCCGCCCGGGCTTCGCACGATGTTTCGGAGGGACTCGCCGGCGGCGAGGGTGACTCTCTCACAGGGACTCCGACGCGCATAATTATGTGAAAAGTTATTTACTGCTCTTAAAGTATGCCCAACATTTCAATTTGTATGTTTCTCTTTCAGCGGCAATAATTTTTGGAATATGAGTGTGTGATGGAATTTCATTTTTATAAAAAAATAGGGAAATTTTATTTTTAACTTCTAACTGCGGATAACAATCATTGATATGCCTATATCCTGATCAACAATTGCAATTGTGCTATTAAATTATATATATTTACCTTTATTTTATTTATTTGGAAGCGATTAAGTAATACAGGTACTCCAAACCGACAATTTATCAATTATACCAACATAATTTAATTATAAACATTGTAAACATTAAATTACTATCTTATTGTTAAATGGATTATAATATGGTGAAGTACAAGCAGCCACTAAAACAAACGTCATATATTTTATTAATATTAGACTTGTCAGGAACTTATTACTGCAGATACCAATCAATCATTTGAATTTTACAATATTTGAAAACAATGTTTACCGACCACAAATAGCATGATCGAAAGAAAACGCCGCCCGGCACGTTCCCGCCTAAACCGCGCAGCATCGGCCGCGCTCGTGTCGGCTCGGCTCGTTTTATCATCAATCCACGTCGGCGCGTAGTCGCGCATCGCGATATTTCCAGATCTCGCCCGTTAGAATTTTGATCGCGTATATAATACATACATCACATACGTATATTATAGAGTCGGCGTGTTCTATCCATGTCAGATTGCGTGTATATACGCGGACAGCGTATAGTCGGCGAGATTTCGGGAGGATGCGCTTTCGTGTGTTGCTGGGTACGTGGTAGCGGTACATTAACCGTCGACTCTCCTCCCTCCGGCGGCTTCATTCCTCTCGCGCTGCTATCCTCTTTTTTCGTCGATCCCTCTCCTCTCTCTTTAACTTTTGCCGCGCTCTCGCGAGCGCACCTCCTTCGCGGACTCGTCGGAGAGAGAGAGAGAATAAGAGGGAGAGGGAGAGAGAGAGATCTTTTCATCTCGCGCCCTTTTTCTCCTCTCCGCGGACGCTCTTTATCTCCCTCTGCGCGCGCTCGTGCATTTCATTCTCGAGGGTAGGAGATGCAACTCTCTTTCTCGCTCTCTCTTTCGAGAGAGAAAGAGAGAAAGACCGGACGAGTAACGAACTCTCGAGTCTCGAGATATCGATCTTGGTGCGTTTTTTTTGTTGGCCAGCGCCGAAATTGCTGTTTACCAGGCTTTGGCGTGTTTATTTTCTAGCCGATTTAGCTTCTATGCCTGCACTATATGGTTTACTCAAAATATAAAGAAGATTTTACCAGTTGATCTCTTAATTCTTTAATTATTGAACAAATTACCATTATGAATCTAAATAATTTAGATTTATCGTATAACATCTCTAATACTTTTACTGTCCGAATGTAATATATTAATTTACATTAATTATTTATATATTGACAATAATGGTCATAATGTTAAATATAAGATGCATTTTCCTGTTTGTTATATTTTATGTTAGTTGTATGCAATATGCGATTATTTAAATAAAATAATTATATTCTAAACATTAATTACTCGATATTTATATAGTCATAAACATTGTTGTATCCTTCAGATTTCGAAAGCACATTAATAGTATAAAAATAAGCAGGAATCAAAGCTAGTATCCAGTTGATATATGCGCTACTATGACGTTGGTCATCAGCATCTATATACGTAGCCGCACGTGGCAGAAGAGAAAGATAGAGAACGAGGCGCGTCGACCCCCAAAAGCGCGGGAATCCGTGCTAGGTGTTGCCGCGATAACGAACGCTCCGCAGACATATACAAGCAGCTGTGTGGCGCACCTTGCTGCCTCGTGGACCAATATTGATTTCTCTTTCGTGCGAATTGGGATAACCCTTCCGGTTTACGAGAAGAAATCTCTTATAATTGAATTTTAATCATGGGATTAACATCGCCCTCGATTACAATCTAATCAATTAATTGAATTTATAGCAAGATTATAGCGATAGAAGCGTGGTATAAGAATGCTCAGCGCGTAGAGCAAACTTCACTATACCGATCATTATCACGATTCATCAGATGAAGGTAAAATCGGAATACATTACGGAGTATTTCCGTTTCTCTCTATAGACTGCATTCGAAATAACAAACGAAAAACTTCACTCTCCGCGCATTATTATGCCAGGCCAGCACAATCACGACTCTTATCACTTATACAGCGCCGGGGAATGCAGACGAAGTATACGCGGACCTGGCGTTCCCACATCCCTGCGAGCGCGCAACCGAATCTCGCATGCGCACGGCGCCGGCGCGCTTATCTCCCTTTGTGTAGTTTATATTACGTGCGCGATGCGGCTTCCCTTCGAGAGACCAAAAAAATACACCGAACATGCATTTTCGTGAAAAAAGGAAAATCGGAGCCCCGTATCTTCTCTTCAACTTCCGTTGAAGCTGAAGATCCCGAGAAGAGAGAAAGAGAGAGAAAACGGTCCCGCATCTACGGCACGATCTCGTCGGTGGTCGCCCGCGTTTAACGCTCGACTATAATGGCTCGAGACAGAGAAAAGGGTCAGCTTGTGTGTGTGTGCACACGTCGCGGGAGGAGATGAGAAAACTTCTACGGGGCGGCGATTAATTTCTTGTGAAGACCGGTAAACGAAGTGTGTAACGCACGCATTCAAGAGGAAGAGCGCTGTCGAAGTCGAGATGTTCGCTTGAGAAATACGATAGCGCGAGGCCCTGGTTGAAACTGAAGTTCAGCGCTTCTTTGTGTTGTGTCTAGGGCAGTTTAAAAGATTTTTAACGGTTGGATATCGCTAATGGGTTAATTTTATTGATTTACGCGGGTGAAGATCCTCCCATTTGGTAGATATATTTGTACGCTTAAAGAAGTTTAAAATCTGAAATTTATTGTTTCAAGCTGAACAAAAGAAACGTGACTGTGAAGTAAGAAGGATATTTATGAGTCTGTATACTTAAACGAGGCAAACTATAAAGTCATTTTACGTTACTAACTGAGAACGTTATCGTTTTTAACGCGCAAATTAAGACAACGAATCAAGTTACTGCGGAGCGGTTTTAAAGTAAATAAAATTTGATATTCACATCAAGACGTTGCAACAGATCCTGTAATTAAAATATTTTACACGCCTTATAAAATGACTTCGAAGAAACGGGACCGGCTTTTCGCCGTGAAAAATGTTAAAAAAAAATAAGGATTTTCCCGAGAAAAGCACCCAAATGT
>UXGD01005611.1:0-14069 GCA_900474315.1 Torymus auratus
TTTTAATTTAATAAAAGGAATCAATAAATTATTTTGAGGAAGCTACGTGCCAATGAATTGGCAGCGGTTTTTTAATTGGCAATAACTTTTTCAGTTACTAAATTATCTTTAATTTTGACTTTGTCTTGTCTCCATGAAATTACTCAGTAGCAAAATAAGCCCTTGAAAATTAAAATCGGTTAAGATACAAAAAAGTAATTTATCAACAAATGTTCGTAGTGACAATATCTACTTTTTAAAATATCGGCATTTTATGAAAAAGTTATCTTAGTCATGTTAAACACACTTTATTTATAAGACATTGGCTATCTTTATTATTTTTAATAAATAAATCACATTAAAATTATGGTTTTTATGAATTTTAAATAACCTCTTCATTTAGCACTGCTTTCGCTAGGGAGACCAAGAAGAACCACCTTAAGCATCGATCTTTGATACTTTTTTACTTTCTTTTTTTTTTATCTTTGATCTTTGATACTTTTTTTTAAGTATAAAGTTTCCAATAAAATTCCAAGTATAAATTTATTTGCAAAACTTGAGTCAAACTGTCACTGCACATCTGTATTTCACTTTAAAAATATTTGTTAAGATTCCTTCACATATAATACGCTTAATGTCCACTCCAAAATCTATTTATGAATATAAAAAAGTCAAAACTAAGAAAACCGCTCTGCATAAAGAATCTGCTGACATAATATATTATACCTATAATATATTATAACATTTAACATAAAGGAAGAGGAGTTACAATTACTATAATTACTACAAAAATTACTATAATTTATACTTAGTAACTATTGCTATAAATATAACATAAGTACCAAGCAGTTTTTACTATAAATTATTGTATAAGTTTTTATGAGCATCGGAGTTTATTACCTATTTTACATTATATTTAACTGGATTATTCTTTGTAATTGCAGTTGCTGTATATAACTTTTTTTTTTATTTGTTATTGCTAAAAGAGTGATAATGAAAATAAATCTTTATTTTTGAGAACTAGTATTTTCCGTTGAGCTTGATGTTGTTGAATTCAGTAAGGATTTCAATTTTCTGGGGAAAAGTCGGAAAAACAGAAAAGCAAGTGAATGTTTGTGAGTACACAGCGCGAGAACGAGCGTATAAAGAAAGAATCACAAGCACAATACGCTTAGAAGGCGCGCAAACATCGACAGCTATCGCATGGGTCGCTTTCTTTCCGCGCAGAGCCCTAGTCTGTATACCGCGGAGAGTGAGGAATAAAGCGGAATGACTTTGGTCTTCCGCGAATGCTTTTAGTCGATGAGTTCGAATCCCTATACCCTGGCAGCCACGGCCGCAGAACACACACACAGCATCCCGTTACGTTCCGTTCCGTTACGTTTCGTCTGTGGCGCTGGTTCTCGGTGCTCTCTCTCTTCTCTCTCTCTGCCGCAGCCCAACTCGCCTCATCCATATGTAACAGTCGCCTGGTATTAATGACACAGAAGGGGGAGAGCAGAGGAGGAGGAGAAGAAGAAGCGCCAGGGAGTGTACGGCCGATGCGGTTCTTCATCCACCCCCGTGCGCCCTCCACCCGGAATTCAGCCGCCGAGCGGCAGTATAGCGCTTCTTGCTGTTCGACCATTGCGCCCTTTATCGTTGTCTTTTCATTATCTGATAAATATAATGGAATTGTTTATTCTGACGCGCGAGCATCCCCATGTACGCGTACGTTACTTCAGCGGGATTTATGTTTGCTTTTTGATAACGAGAGGGAGAAACTGCTCCTCGCCCATATCGTTTCTGGAATTCCGAGAGCCCTGATCTTCTGATTGATTTATTAAGCTCATTCTCTAGATTGGGTGCCTTTTCTCATTAAATCTATAACCATTAGAAAGATCATTTTCCTATTTTTATCCTTGTTTATCCCAATAATTTATTAAAATTATTAGAATAATAATAAATATTAAAATATCGACTCAACATTCAGATATATCTAATGTCTTACTGCATATTACGCTGTCCTTTTGCACATGTTATATTTGGAAGAGTATTTTTGAATTTCAAAAAATACATTGTCCCTACTTCTTCAATATTATTTTAAGATAATATAGTTGGATTATTTTCAGATAATGAAAAAATATGTCTTTTTCAAGTATAAATCGCTCGTCTGAGAATCAACGAGCGTCATGGGTCTCTAAAGCAAGTATGAGTCACAAGCCTGAAGAGCAACCGCTTTTTTTATAAGCCTCATCCCCCCTTCTGCATTTCTATATTATATTGAGTATTTTTTTAAATTTCAATAATTTTTTTTACACATAGTTTGCCTGAAGGCCTTATTGTGAGTTTTATATGGCTTTGCATTGCTGCGCTAGTGAACACTTTAGATACAATAGGCCCACCCTTAGAAACTCGCGCAACAATGGGGATCTATACAGTTTAAGGCGGGTTCCGAACCATCAGAGCTGCAGTGAGAACATAAGCACGTGAAAATTTTAAATTTCAGAAAACTCGGGATCCGTATATCGGTCCTATTTGAGTAAACAAACATTCCGAGTCAAAAGTTCGAGGCTTTGAAGAAATTATTTGCGATTTACTTTTTCAAAGTTCAGATGTGTCATTAGATCCCGTATCTGTAGATACATCATATAAATCTTGGAAAACGTGTCTAAATTGTATGATTCATCGCATAGAGAATAAAGACATCAAAGTTCGAGTGATTAGATTTGATAAATAAGCATAAAATCCAAGGCATAGATCCTTTCTAAAAAAGGCTTTATCAATTTAAAGAAAAATAAAATAAAAAACGTTGCTCTTTAGCGATATTGTAAAGTACACAAGAAGCACGTTCCGAGCTTGTGTAGTGGAGCGTTAAGCCGTTTTAAGACGTATTTTTCGTGAAAAGTGGCTGCGTGAAAGGAAGCACTTTGACTGGCGGTGCAAAGGACCGAAACTGATCGCGACAAATGGCGGAGCGTATTCATCGTCGGCTCCCTCGTTCCCGCTATTATGTTGCGAGCCTTTGCGTGCCACCGGCGGTGCCGATGAGCATTTTTACTTTGCCGCCGAGATCAGCTCCTCTTTATATTTTCTTCGGCTTTTTATCGCCGAGGAACGCACGACCGCCGCGAGTGACATACATTGCGGGAAACGAGACTACAACACCAACGTCCTCTTTAGCATCTTTTTTTTTAACTTCTTCGTCGCACGTATGAGACACACAGCCAGCACCTGTTTCCTTTTATTTCTAGTAGGCGTTGGATTGGACAGGTAACTTTGAAATATGCTCTGGAATTTTCTAAGGGGACACCAATCTTATTTTACTATAGTATTTTCCTTTTCTCTTCGAAATCATGGTGGCATTTTGAAAAATCGCTCAAATATTTTATCTATACACTCAATGACACATTTCTTTTCTTCATATCTTGCATTGTTATACTTTTGAAATAATAAATGAAATAATATGATGAAAATAATATATACAGTGTAAAAGTTATAGAAAATATTAGGTACACTTTTAAGTATATTTGTGTTGAATCTTTCAGTACATTAAGGGGCAAGCCTGGGTTAAAGTCTAAAAAAATAGAATTTAGTAAAATCAGTCAGATATAATTATTTTTTCAAATCGATATAAAAAACAACTTTACACCTCCAAAATATACACGAAAAACCACATTTTAGCACCTCCCTGGCTCCTATATTTTGTTTTATAAGGTTGTAATATGACCGCTGGATTGAATTATTAATTTTTGTATATCACCTCCAGGGCACGTAGCACTCCTGTGGACCGCTTTGACCAAATGAATGAGAGAGTGAAGAAAATCTTGTTTATACATATTTACACAGAATAGGTGGAGCAGATTTCGAAAATAGACACCCAATTAATGTTTATATATAGAAATATGTGAAAAATTGGAAAAATCATTAAAAAATCATTAAAAAATTATTGAAAGATAGATATTAAGGGGTGAATTCAAATTTTTCAAAAATCTGCTCCACTTATTCTATGTAAATATGTATAAACTAGATTTTCTTCACTCTCTCATTCATTTGATCAAAGCGGCCCAGAGCAGTGCTACGTGCCCGGAGGTGATATTCAAAAATTGATATTTCAATCCAGCGGTTATATTACAGGCTTATAAAAAAAATATAGAAGCCAGGGAGGTGGTAAAATGTGATTTCTTTATGTATATTTTTGAGGTATAAAGTTATTTTTTATATAGATTTGAACAAATAATTATATCTGACTAATTATACTAAATTCTATTTTTTTAGACTTTATTTAACCCAGGCTTGCCCTCTTAAGAAGTTGTAAAAAATCAAATAGTCAGTACTCTGAGAAGTAGGTTTACAATAGAATTGCAATACTTAATTATGATACAATATTTTTATTGTAATACAAATGAAAACACTTTAAGTAACATTTAAATGAAAATAAATAAAAAAGATAAATGTAAAAAAAAGGAGAGATTTTATTATTAAAAAAAAAATCAGTACTCTTGTCACAACAGAACGCAAATAAAAAATTGCAATATTATTATGTTTCTTTTGTTGGTAATCCATCTAAGACTGCTTATATCATTTTTTAAAAGTCTATGTTATAACCAAAAAGGTTAATTTATACCATCTTTTGGATTCACTTTATTTATAGCAATAAAAATATAACCATTGTAGGAATGCTAGTGAGATAATACAATTGCAAAAAAAATTAAAAAGATCTTCTTTTTACATTGCATAAAAAATTTTAAAAGCGGCACTTTGAGGTTCAGATTTTAAGCATTAATTCGAAAATCTTCTACTATAGGTAAGTGCTAAGATATTTGTTACAACCAACACATATTAAGTTATTCAAATTTGTTTAGGCCAAAATCAGTTAGAATATTTTTTCCAATAATAATTGTTAATGCTCTTAAGCATGAAAAAATAGGTAAAATACGACATATAATTTTAGCATCAGTGATATTGTGTAACATTTTTCTGATCAGTTTGAAATGTTATTTCTGATATATTATATTTTATTACGATGGTTCTATGAAAATTCCATTTTATGCGGATACTTAATAAAAATATATATACTATTCTATAGATATTGATAAGTTTTTTCCATCAAGGAAAAAAAAATTATTGAAAATGTATAACTTCCCTCGTGAATTTTATTAGAACCATGTAGTTTTGTGTACAAACGACAAAAATTATTATATTTCTGCATGTGACGGCACACATAGGCAAATTTCATCAGTTGACATTTACTAATGAGGACAGCTATTTAAATTTTTTCGTGGATATTTCATGTAAGATGATACTCTCTTGAAAAAGCAATCCTCCCTTTAAAAAGTGATGGATAAAATCAGTCATCAGAATAATTTTGACTGATTGTTGTAGACTCATTCGATTGGTCTATAGGGAATTAGGCGCCAAAATATAATATGTTTGAATTTTCAAGATTTAAAAAATTGCATAATACAAATAATATAAGAAGAATTTCATCATTTTACTTATCAAATTTATATTATTATCGTTCACTTGAAACTGATTGACACAAACTTGATCATGTTCATAACCTGAAATAAAAAAAAATAAATAAAAAAATATAAATAAAAGATGAAAAGAGTAATTTTCTTGAAAAGCCATTAAAAGGTAGAAAAAAAATGAAAAATGCATGCAAAGCACATAAGTGTGAAGTAATTATGAGGCCCCGCGTGAAAGAGGCGCATAAGGTGCTATTAGTCGGCTAAGTGAGCGAGACCACGAGTGTCGTACTCTTTTGGAATGGTCCCCAAGCGGCTGTTAGCCCCGAGCGCGCTTCTTCCCTTTCTTACGCGATCGGGCGGCACGAAGTGTGGCGGGCCTCGGCTACGTAAATATATTGCTGTCGAGCACCGCGTTAAAATTACCCCTCCGACCCCCGGCGCAAGCAGTTTCGCCGGCCGAGTCAAGATGCGAACATGTGGCGTCATTTGTTACGTGCGCGAGAAAATGGGATGAGCACTTTGGCCCTGCGTGCGGGGCCCCTGCTTCCCTCTCACCTTACCCCCCGCTGTTCGAATTTGTCCACACCTAAATACGTAATTGCATACGCAAAAAAATTATGTGCGACGACCTTTCAAACGATCGTTAAAAGTCGTGCACCCGGCAGATTTATAATATTATACATTATTATTATTTATGTGAAACCTACTTAAAGAATAGTTTGTAGTATCTGTAATAATTTTCAAGTTATAATATCGATTATATAAAAGCGTAAATTATTCGCAAAAGTAGCAAGTCTATAATTAAATCGAGAAGAGCAGTACGGGAGGAAGAAAGAGTGATTAATTTGCAAGTAGGTCGTAGCAGTAAGTGTAAAGGCCTGCACGTAGAGGCTAGTCGCGCGTGTGGACATATGGTCAGCCGAGGAAAAGAGAGAAAGAGAAAAAAAGAGAGAAGCTCGGCCGCGAAACGGGCGACAGAAGTTGGGAGTGTCGCCGGGTGATATATCAAGGCTTAAACTGTCCCGTCCTATACGGACGCATGTTCCGCCGTGCGGCCTATAGGATGGCTATATGGCGCGTATGGCGCACTAACAGCAGCCGCGCAGCGCAACTACGCCGACGACTAGGGGTGGCATTAGTTAATAGCACCGTCCGCCCTGCGGGGACGTTAATACGCTACACCTACTGGAAATTACGAACGCGCGAATGTACACACGTACACACTCTCTAAGCTTGTGTGCGCTCGAATCGAATGAATGCCCGAAGCCCATCCTAACCGAATGCGGTTTCCAATCTGTTACGTTTTTACACTCGTCGCGCTGCTCTCTACTCCTCCTATCTGAAAAGATTACGCCGCGATTTCTTCCCCATTTTCGGCTGTATTTATCGCGCCTTTTTGTCTCGCGCTCACGAGGCGGCCGAACAACGATCAAATCCGATTTTTTCCTTCCTTTGTGCACGCTATTCTAGTGCGCCCCATTGTGCCTTGCACTCTCGCTGCGATTACACAAGTTTCACCAACAGGATTAGCGGCTTGCTTTTTTCAATCTCCGTCCCATAAAAGCTTTTTTTATCTCCACGCTGGACTCTTGCAATGACATACATTATATTCCTCTACGACTATTGATCATGAATTTTAATTAATGGTCCGTCTAAATCCTGTAATATATGAATTATCGTAAAGAATGTATGGCTTATACTGGTTGAAAATTATTCAAGTTGATAATATCTAGAGTATATGAATTGATGGACAGATTTTATAATCCCTAGTTTAATTTTAATAGAAAATCAACAGTCAGCAGTCAACTCCTTCGATGTACAATTCTCTTAACGAATACGTTAATGCGCGGCGTAGCTGGCACAGCTGCGCTAACTAAACGCGTCTCATGATTATGCAAAATCGCGAGTAAACTAATTACGCAGCTAGGTATATATATCTCTCTCTCTCTCTCTGTAGTCTGTATAGCGAGGTTCATCATCAAACCCGTGTACACGCGAGTATCCCAACTTCCTGGCTAATACATACATATATATCCGCGCGACATCATTAATTCCGTTGATTGCGCCCGAGTAAAAGAAGCTCTCGTCGGCAACATTCGCGACTCATAAAGAAGCCGAGAGCGAGCGAACAGAAGTTGGCCGCGTACACGTGCGCGAAAGTGTGAGGAGTGAGGAGTGAGGGAGGACAGGAGGAAAAAAGGTAGCGGGACGTGAAAAAGAAGCGAAAGAGCGAGGACGAAAGTAATCACAGTTGCGAGCTGCACTCGTTCGGTCTCTCGTTACATATTCAGCGAGACTCTAGGATTATCATATCCGAAGCCCTTTGACGGAACTCGCCGCCTCTCCCTTTCCACCGGCGCTCGCTTTCTCCCGCTGCAGAGACTCGGGAAATATATAAAAGTTGAAAAGTAATCGCTCGTCGGCGGAGCAAGTTTCGAGAGGAGGCGGCCTCTTTTTGCGCGCGGAGCGCGTCATCCTCGCCGGCCTCACCTCCTCGCGCGCAATCCTGCAATATTCGGCCCGAGCTACCGCGCGCGGCACTTGGCGCCGGGCTAACTCGCTTCGACGCGCAATGAATAAAAACGTTTGAAGTATCGCTAGGTGCAAATTAACGCATAATTCCCAAAGGCAATGAGCCCGCGCTCTTTCACCCCCGCGGATCCTCGGACCTGCTTTCATTTAGGCCCTTCGCATCTTCGCAGCCGACGACGGCTCCTTCGCGCAGCCAAACTTTGATTATTTTTCCAACAACTTTCGCGCGGCTCCAATTCTATCGGCGCGGTCCTCACGTCGCCCCACGGCCGCGCAGATTGCCATTTTCCTATAGCGCGGAAGTAGTTAAAAAGAAAAATGCCGCCGAGATTGTAGCTTCCTCGGTGATTCGGAGCGCTAGGAGGGTGAATATATGCGACACTCGTCATCGGCCGCCCGATCTCGAGCCGCACGTGCGTGTCGCGCAAATAGAGCCAATCGGAGATTAAACGCCGATCGTTAAGCAGAGCCGGAATCAGCGATGCGGAATGAGAGTGTCGAGTCGACTCGGCTCTCTTTGTACCGGTCGCACGCGCGCGTTTCCGCGTCGCAGCTGAAATTTCAAAGAGCCGGGGAGAGAGAGAGAGAGAGGCGCGAGAGCGTGCAACAGAAACAAACACAAGCGAGAAATGGAGACATCAAAGCGCCAGCTGCCACGTGCCCCATCATTTACACCTTATAAATAAATATTACTAATTTCTTACCCTCGTGCACAATCTAATGACATTTATGCTCCTCCTTACTTTTGCGTTCTCTTGGCCGGTTATGATCTTGATGAACTGAGAAGACATTTTATTGACTCAATTGAACCTGCATTGAATAAAATTATATAATTCTCCATATTCAAATTAATTGAATTAGGCGACATCACAACTATGTTTGGCAATTACTTAATTGCGGCTGCAATAAATAATTGCGATTCTGTAAACGGGCTGAAAAGGTATTGGCATAAAAGTAAAAGTCTACTTTAGTGCTTGTAGGAGCTATAGGCGCGGGCGAAATGTAAAGGGGAAAGGGAAATAATAAAATAAATGGACGTAGGGAGAAAAGAAGGAGGAGTGAGAGTTATGTGCAGAACGGGAGCGAGTCACAATATATGGAGAGAAAGAGAAAATGAGTCGCGCTGAAGGGTTGCGCTGGATGCCAGATCACGCGTGATCAATTAATTTGAGCTTTATCTGAAATGGGCTCGGGGAAGAAAGAGGACGAGCGGAAGACTTTATTGTCGAGATAGAGAGGCGCGCGCGTGCGCCCGACGAACGATCCGGTTGTGCCTTTTCTCCCTCTCTCAGTCGGATGGAGATTCGGATCGTTTGGAGCGCGCGGTGTGCGTGCGGAGCCACGTGGCGCGGCCGCGGGGACACAATGAAAAGAGAGAAACTGACTCTGGACCCGCGGCTGATCATCAATTGCCATGCTTTCTCGCCCTCAATCGCGCCCCCTAAAATACCAAAGGCAAACACGAGTCACTGTGCGAAAAAGCATTTACCCTCACCGAGCTTCACGTGGGCGTGTCTCTCTCACGAGCCGGACTCGCGCCACCGTTTTGTCGTCTGGAAATTAATGATCCCGCTTCCCTTTCTCTCAAATATTGCACGCGCAAGACTCGAGCTGCGTCACACATATCATTGCGCTGCTATAGCGAGATGCCCGGCTGCTTTATGATGCACACGCTTTATAGTTTTCTTGCGCTCCAACTAACGCGGCGCTGTTGGTACTGCCAAATCTCGCGCGATGTTACAGCAGTGATTTCTCTCGTCAGCAATTTTACCAGTAAAAAAGCACTGGACGATGCTTTCGAATGCATTTGGAACTTGAAAAAGTTGGTGTTAGATAAAAAACAGTTTACTCATGCTTACATATGAAATTGATATATCGGGGGTTAGAATCAGTTGGGGGTGAATAGATTTCAAATAGATGGTTAAACTAATCAAAATCGGCCTTTCGTCCGGGTCTCGAAAGGCGGGCAATGTCGAAAAAGTCCCTCATTTTCAGCCTGGCTACTGATGGATGAAGATCGATGTCATAATGTATTTTTCTTTTTTGCGATATCCTTCCCGCAACAGCCCTTTTCCTCGTGTGATATCATCATCTACATAATCGTTTTTTACACGCATCAAGCTTTTCTTCTTTCTTTCGCATTGAAATAAAGGTTTTCTCAGTTTCTTCCAACTCTGGGTGGAAATAAAATAATTTGGCGTAGCAAGTTTTAATTGTTGATTTCATTAGTTCGGCTATAAAGTTGGTGGTGGATGTAATGGAATTACAGGTATACAATAAGTTAAATTAAAAGTGTTCCTGATGTGAAAAGTATATAAACTAACAGAATGGTTGAATTTACAAGATTTACTCATCCGTGGTTCCCAAGGTTTGGTAATATATAGGCACATAGCGTACGCGGGGGATCCTGTGGCATATTGATACAAAGAGGCGAAATGGTGAGATAGAGGGACATAAAAAACAAATATATTACCCAAGTTCCCCGCGGTCTGCGAGGAGGAAAGCTTCTTTCAGCGTCGTGCCCGCGGGATGCGCCCTGCGAGGAGGATTACAAAAGTACACACACAAGTCCTGTGACGATCTGGTAAGTGCGCGCGGCCAGTCTGGCAAAAGCGATATATCAACGAAACTTTTATGAAACACGCGGACTAGTTCAGAAATGTCTAGATAAATAGAATATAAATCCTCGCTTCTTCTCATAACCGATAAAACGACCAAACGTTTGCTCGCATAAAAAAAAGTCTGCCTGCGATATACTGCCACTGCTGTTTACTTTGCCGGCTCGTTCACTTTATTATACCAGCCCGCCTGGTGCAAAATAATACTAACGCAAATGAGTTAGGAAGAGCGAATGCATTGAGTCGAGAAAATGAAGCTTGAGACGCGCGAGCTTCAAGCGCTTTATAAGGACAGAATAAATAACGTGATCGCCTGCCGGCCGAGAAAGCAGCCCGTGACGAAACGCGTGCGCGGCTGTACACTCCATTACCTCCGATATATTCGAAAGACGAGAGTTTTCTCGCCACCGCGTCAAAGTGAATCTCCCGCGGTACTCGAGCGGGAGAAGTGGACCGAAATGATGGGCGAAAGAAAGAGCGGGGCGAGAAAAAAGGAATAAGGGAATCGAGCTCCCTCTCTCTCTCTCTCTCGGCTTGGGAAGCGCGAAGGGGGTCGGCCGACACCCTTCCTCCCGGAAAAATGAAAACTGTATTGTCGAGGCGCGCACGAAGGGGAGCAAAGACGCGGCTGACAGCGCGGGGGCCATTATATTCACGTTAGCGGCCGATAGCGCGCTGCAGCCGAAACGAGGCCGCGACCGGCTGCGGTCAGCCGCGGCGTTGAGCGGCCCATCGATAACGCCTCTATGACAGCTGAGTATTCTGGGTAACTCCCGCTTCTTCTTTCGATACATCTATATATAATACAGCACGTCAGCAGACACGGGGAGAGCTGCCGAGGCTACATTTCGCGCATGCCACTGACAAGCGTGAACATTTGCTTAATTCTGCATCGGACGCAAGGAATCACCCCGAGAATATTTTGTAAACACGCATATTTCATATCATTTCGCTAGAGTTTGCTGATGCACAGCTGCTTCTGACAGGAGTCAGCCTGGAATTTCGACTAAGAAAGAACAAGAGTTACTTTACTGCACTTTAATTACTTTTTATCTCCTCTAGCTCAACAGAAACAAGTAAACCTTCATCCTATTTTTCACTTGAATAATTCTTCTTAACTGTGGATTGCAAAACATTTGATAAAGTACAATTTTTCCCATAATGAAAACTCTATCTTTTAATAATATTTCATTATATTTTCCAGGATTCAGATTAGCAGCATGATATCGGAGTGAGCACTTGCACTTGTTAATAATTATATAGGTACGTATATATTTTTATATACCTATAATAAATCTAAAAAATTCATGTTTTATTACTATTTGCTTTTTATTATTCCAAATGCTTTTAAGAGCATATGGGCTATACCAATATTAGTACCAAACCATATTTGCTACTTTTGTATTAAATAAGTTTCCAGAAATAAGTCAAATGAGCAATATAAGTCAACAAAATAAGAAATCAGACGAAAATTTTGAAAGTATTCTCTGGTAGAATTATTAGATACATAATATGAACATAATGACCATTTTATGCTGCATTTTATGCTCATAATTCTTGTTACCTGGCGACATAATTATGGCCAATAATTATGACCATAATTATACTGAAGAGACAACGATGTTAGTAAGTAATTATGGTGAAGAAATGAAGAGGTTCCTCATTCAAAGTAATGATGGGCGGAAGTAGTGGCTCATTTAAAGACTTGATGTGATTGGTTATTTGAAAAAAGCGCGAATATTTGAATTTTTTTAAATTGAAAATGTGCTAGATTTAAATTTTCAAACTCATGTATTTATAGAATTACTAAATATTTAAAATAGAATACAAACACTTGATCTTTTGCTCAAAAAATGTATCTCATTATCTTATCAATTAAACTAATTAAATCAACGTCATATTGGAAAATAGCGTTCATAACATCAAAAACAAGATAGTATGCCCGAAGCGCGTTTGAATTTTACTGGTATGTTAACTAATAATTATATTTGTTAGCTATGAATTATCTAATTGTTATAACTATCGATTGTTAAAAGTATTGATTCCTATATAAAAACTTGTCTAAGTGGTAGAATGTATACAGAGTGGCCCACAGGTAATTGGAATGTCCGGTGATGGAGTATAGGTGGTGCGTTCGAGGACGTTTTGGTGTTTAGATGATGCCCTCAGTAGGTTTTCGTGTCCAGGTGTGAGAACGGCACTTATGCGAGGTCTAGGTGTTCAGGGTAGCCGATGATGCTGGTTTGGTGTTGGGCACCATAGGCTTCCACGAGTTCGATGTTTTCCGACACTTGGACGTAAAAATCTACGGAGCGCACTACCTAGACACCATCGTCGATCATCTTAAACACCTAAAATTCACATTCGTGCCGATCCAAAGCCTAGAAACAAAAACCTATTATATTATAAAACGTAGACATAAATTTCTATATTCTAATGTATAGCTAGAATATGATTAAGATTTCTATCAGGAATCGTTCTTTCTTATTTTTTTACATTTATTCATAAATATAGTAGATTAATATAAATAGACTTATACAATTATATTTTATGATTTATTGGCAGGAATTTAAAGGTTAGTTTCTATATGTTTGTCGATCGTTCAGCATCTCGTTCACCATAATTTACTATGGTCATAATTATGACGAATTCCCCGGTTATAATTATGATTAATTGTCTGGTCATAATTATATGGCCATCGACCATTTCTTCAATTCAATTCGAAAAGGTGCCGTATCTTGAAATTTTATTCGATCATGGTTTTTTTGGTCTTATATTGTTCAGAGGAAAATTCTTAATAGATCCACTAACTCAAAAATAAAAAATATGTCCTACATTTTTATTAAACTTTGAAAACCTTTATTATCTTAAATATGAAGGTAGTTTTTATTCTTGGGATAGTGGGTGCGTCATAAACTCTTTGCTGAACAACATAAGATCTTAAAACCATAAATCGAATAAAATTTGAAGATGCAACATCTTTCGGAATTCGAAATGAAATTAAAAATGTATTGTAGAACATATGATTTCTAAAATTCGAAATAAGGTTACTCGGGGTAATTCGGCCACCTTAAGCGGAATATTTTCTTTCTACTTCTATTAATGCGTTGGGAGAAAATTGTAAAAAAGATTTTAAAGTATACTAAATATACTAAGTACCCGGAAAAAATGCAAACGCACCAAATGTGATATTGGATTTATAGGGTGCAAAAGGGTAAAAATATGCGTTTTGGCCAAATTACCTGACATGTCATCTAATTCGGCCATTATCCAAAAAAAATTAGAATAAATTAAGTCATTAATAGTAAAAATTATTTTAAAAAAAATATGTAAAACCTGTATTTAATTATTCATAGGAGTTAACTCCTATGAATAATTTTTAGTATAAAGGAAATAAAGGAATTCATTTTTCATTACATTGCATTCTATAAATGATTTTGGAATTCTTATATGGGAGTCTCCGTAAGCTAAACGAAAAATTCATTTT
>UXGD01005612.1:0-14059 GCA_900474315.1 Torymus auratus
GAACAAAATTAGTAAAAACAAGGTTACTTTAAGGTTACTTTATCTCCATTAAATAGAGTATATGACCGGAAAAATCATTTCATTGTTATCCAGAAATTAGCTATTTTGACTAGCTATTTATTAAGTTAATGGCTGTTTTATACATAAAAACCATTGTAAATAAAAGTGTAAAATTAAAAACCTGTATATATATTAAAAACTGCTAACATTGAACCTTGGAAATTTTACTTTTGAAGTAAAAAAACTTAATGAACCGTACCATAAGATGAATATAAATCTTTTATTTTATTATTAATATGATACTTGATTATACAAATCCTGATAAGACTTATTTTAAATAAATATAACAGACTTTCTTAATTGATACGGATAATTTTTCCATACGAAACTGCCTAAGCTTATCTCACTATCCCAGCTTCAGATGCCAGTAGTCGCCTGCCATATATGGCCTGTACGGCACACCTGCATCGAAAACTCGCGTGCCTGAAAAATAGCAGCCGCTATCTCCAGAGGAACGAAAGTAAGTGTTAATGCGATATTGATAAGAGTGCTACGCTTACGATGCCGTAAATTCCATATGTCGAGCTACTGGAATACTGGCCAAGCTAATCATAATAGCGGATTTATTCGAAGGTATAAATGTAATCCAATTACCGAGGTCATACATACTTTTGAACTTAAAAGTCATTTGTTTGGTGGACGTAAGGCGTGATATATTGTTTTAGTTCGGAAGGTAGTACATTTATCATTAATTTTTAACAAGAGCAAGTGTATGATTGACAAAGACTACTGTAATACAAGTTTAGATTTTGCGTATGATAATTTTTTTATAAAACTATTTCGCAACTAACATTTTTTAGGTCAATTGATCGATAATTCGATTTTTAATTTTGTACATTTCTTTTCATAAAAACTTATATTTATAAAAATTTTCCTTATAATAAAGGAATTTAAAGATAAAAAAATGTATAAAAATATATGAAAAAATATATGAATAGAACATTAATAAAAATTGAGTTCTTAGGTTACATTATTATACAGCCTTATGGAATAACACAATTTTATTTTGTATGTTTGCATAATTTTTATACTTCTAGTCTATTTCAGCCTGGAAGAAAATGAATATGTATTCCAGAATCACCAACAGAGTAGACGAAGATCTGATAAAGTTATTTACTTAATAATAATCTCAAAAATTTAAGCAAAATGTGTGACACAGCTTTTAAATTTCTCAAAATTTCTAAATTCGTTGTGGTAACAAATAATATACATTATTAACTTTTAAATCGGTTCGTTAATATTTAATTTCGACTTTAAAGTACTTTAAAATGTTAAAAAAACGTACGTTTACGGATTCTTTCGTAACACGTATCGAGCACTCATACCGTATTATCGTCCGTTTTACACGAACCGCATAATTGGCCCTTTACGATCTGCTCGCGAAGTGTCTTCGCGTTAAGGATCGCGAGAGCACGACAAAACGCTGCGAGACAATAAAAGGTCCCTGTTCATTTCTTAGTGAAACCTCAATGTTTCGTTGTCACAAGAAGCCCCCGGCTAAAGTCTCGTCGCTTTTTCTCTGAGAAGATCTGAGCGCGCCAGCAATTATATACTGTGAAATTTTAACTTCTTCGCGACTTTTTTCAAGGTACAAAAAACGAGGACACTTCTGCCAATAGCGGTGTTAAACATAGTTTGTCGAAAATGATCATTTTACAATATATCTTTTTATTCCTAACAAGTTGAGCTATTCGGTACAATGATTAATTTATCTGTCGGATATATAAAAATGTAAACAATAGTCTACCAAAACAATCTACTAAATTACGCAATGTGCAACATTCGTTATATACAAATCCTAAAAAATAAAAAAATAATATACACCATATGAATCCATAATTTCTACCTATTTATGAATTACCAAAACACCTTTCAACGCCAACCCAACGTTTCAAAAACATTCATTCGACAACAACTTCTTAGAAGCCACCCATATCCTCGACAATGAGGGGCCCAATTACAGAAAGAGAAAGCCGAAACACGAGTCCGGCACGCGCGTAAGTGTCGCCCGCGGGAGGACACCATCATCGGTCCCCGAAGGAAAACTCGCCGCCCCTGCGCTGCACACGCGTCGCGGCCACATATAATTGTTTTCGCGGAGGACGCGTGGCCCGAGGGCCGCTGCGACACGAAGGCGACGAAGAAGAAGAGGATCGTCCCGAAATTTTCGAGCTATTACAGAGGACTCTTGCGGTTTTCGCCTTTGTCTCGCCATTAGAATTACAAATACACTTGTGTGTAGGGCTGCCCGGCACGCGCCCTGGGCGCAAACTCCTCGCAGCCGCGTATACTTAATGCCAGACATTTCGAGTGGGCGCTCGGAGGTATATAAGGAGAGGCGGAGAGAAGAGATGGAGGGCCAGGGCTAAACGGATAGTTTTGTCTTTTTGTAGCGTCTCTATGTCTGGATCGTAGATCGTATATGCACGACTTTTTACTATTTTTTGGAGGAGCGTTTAGAGTGATTGCTGGGTACAGTGTATAGTGACGGCTTTTTAGTCATGTGAATTAATAAAAAGCGATCGCAGTGGCTTTCAAGTGTGGTTCAAAGCGGTTTTTGCGCTTGATTGATCAAAATATTCGTCCTGCTTGAATTTTATAACAATTGAAATTTTTCATTTTCCTATTACAGAGTTATACCAAAATAATACCGTGAAGTTTTTGGTTCAAATTTTGGTACGAAGACGTGTACAATAATCTCCACGATGCTGTTTGCGCGTTCCAGCCTCCTTGACAATCACATTTTATTAATAAGTGGAAGCAGTCTTCGCACGCCACATAAAGTACGAATTGAAACCAATTTTGGATTAAATGATCTATATAGACATCGAATGCCAATATTTTTCTACGATTTTTATTCTCATTTTTGCATTTATACTCACACTCACAACTACTACAATTTTATTTATTACAGAAACCACAAATCGCAATCAGCGATACCGAATGCTGGCCAAGAATTTTGTTTACGATATCTGTTATTACCAGCAAATTCATTCACCCCCCCGTCAATCACACAATTTCGGCCGATTGACATCGTCCAGCCCTCAAACGCCCGCAGCTCGCGAAGCTTTCGTTCGTCGCTTTGCCTCCCGCGGGACAGTCTCTCCCTCGCGCAGCAGACTTTCGCTCTCGGCGCGTGCGCGTCGCGCGCATATATATCCCTATACGTGTGACGATAATAACACAGCTCGCAGCGCGATCGTCAGGAGGAATGACTCTTCCTTCGCCAAAGAGACTTTTAAAGCGCTAATTTCGTACCTGGAACGGAGGGGAGCGATTTCTTTGACCCTTTTGGGCACCGCATATTCTGCTATTTCTCGTTTAGCTTTTGCGAAGATATGCTGCGATTTTTATGCTAATCTCCGGATATGTTTTCGGGGCATTCAACTGGTTTTCGAGTCGCGCATGGTAAGCAGATGTTTACGATTCAAATTTGCCTATTCGTTAAACGGTCGACTGAAATATTTATGTGATTGTTCGCTTAGTATGAATCGAAAAGGTTAATTTATATCAACTATTCAGACGTATCATTAATGTCATAAAGTTTGTGATATTTAATATCATTTTTAAATCGTTAAAATTTATATATCAAATGAAAAAGTAAAATGTTATTATGTATAACTATATTTCTAGTCTACAAGGAAATGCACGTACGAGAAAGCGTTGCGCTCATAAAGCATCCCCATAGCACGTCACAAACCTCATCGCGCATCGTTCCAGCGTTCAAATCCACTTAAAATTACTTAATAATATCATAATATACATGACGATTTATTCCTCGCTCTCCACCCATAAAATAAAGTGTTGCAACTCGGCTGCCATCCGCGCCGCAGATACGACTACTTGAATAAATACCATATCTCAAGTCGGACAGTACCACAGCACAGATATCAAACAAGTTGTAACTCTCCTCCGATCGCACACACACACACATACTAATACGCTTACGAATCCATCTCTCTCTCGCATGTCTGTATATATATATATACTATATAATACAGGCGATCTTATATCCCGATAATCCGTCTGCACGCGCGTGGTACAAAACGCGCGCCCGTGGCTATATAATATACAACGTATAGAATATACGCGAGCGCTCCAAGGCCGCCCGATTAATCCGCGGCTAATTAATTAAGCGATCAATTAATTAGGCGACTGATTAATTATATCGGGGCCGAGAGAGAGAGAGAAAGAGAGTAGTAGCCCTTGCGAGGCGTATAATTAAATCGTCGCGCTGTCAGGGGACTCGAAGGACTTGGCAATGAGCTTCTTCTGGTTCGCTCTCGTCGTCGTCGTCTATACTGTCCGGGGTGGTCACTTAGTCCATCTTCCTTTCTCTCCCTCTATCGCCTTTATCTCGCTCGATTGGCTAATTAAGTGCAAGTCCAACGTCTTATTCGATTGTGCTGTGCAGCACTGCGCTGGCGGTAGTAATTGCTCTTTTTCCGGGGAAACGTTCTTATACAGCGGCTTCCGTGTAATGGCCATCGGGCGCGCGAGCTTTTTTCGTGTCTAGGCCTGACGACGAGGATGATGATGATGATCCGGTGCCATTGTTTTACATAGGATGTCGCACTTGGTGCGGTCAGAGTAGGTGTCTTCTCAGCTTCTTACCTGCTGATTGAATTGAAGGCTTTAATTGCTTCCTTTTCAAGAGCTGTTGTTCTGCTTCCTATAAGGCATTTGTTGAATCGCGTCTTAGAGGGTTTCTTTACTATAATCCTTCGGAAGTATATCCCTTTAATGTCAGAATTTCTCTATAATATCAGAATTCAAAATAATGAATGCAAGTTTTCAATTAATCTACTGTATGTATCACATAATCTAGCAATACATATATTATGACACACTTATTATATATCGTTAAACATATATCCACATCAATAGATGTCATTTAGTATATCAATCCACTACCGCACATAAATATTAATACTCTACCAGCTATAAGTGTTCCCATTCTCGCACCTAAGCATTAAACCTCTTCGGAGGAGAAAAAATCCGAGCGCACTAGCCCGGCAACAAAATAACAGCCTTGCTCTCCTCCACACACGAACGAATTAATTGAAACGTTTCAAATCAAAACGCGCCTCGAAAATACGGGCGCACGGGTGCAAAAAGAAGTCGCGCGGCACACTCGCAGTGCTGCAGCGTCGACGTTAATTAGAGCGCCTTTGCGTCCGTCAATTCGAAGCCCGCGTGCAGGCCGCGCGCGCGCAGTAATTATCGAGACCGGGATGAGCCTGTCGTACGCACGCCGCGCGATGTAAATGCCCCGTCGGCTCTCTCTCTCGAGGTCCGCGTGCGTCGTCGTCGTTGCGAAGTGCCGCGAATTGCTCGCTCGCGCGGTTACGCGCAGGTGAAAGCTCGGATGTGGCAGCGAGTTGCTACTGCGAGCGTGGCGAGATGTGCGTCTATGTGATGTGTATACGGGTTGGAATTTGTTTTGTATAATACGGGTTTTTGTGATTTGGTATGATTAAGTGGTGGATTTGAATTGAATTTTAATTTTTGGGTCAATTTGGTTTTGAAGTTTTTCGAGAGACAAGTGTACTCTTCGAAAGCGGTTTCTGTTGAATACATATTATGCAATGTTATTTTACAAGGTGGTTTCACAGGCAGCTATAGACATGTGGGAATTGCACATAGATATGTACAACAAAGTTTGATTATGCTTTCATGATTTTGCATATACGTTGATGGAATAACAAAAATTTGCTGACGTTAATTCAGTAACATCTTTAAAAAAAAATGCTGTTTTCCGATAAAATTGAAACAAGATAAACTAAAACAATTAAATTCCCGGATATTTTAATGGAACAATTTCTATATAGCCCAAGATATAAAAGTTGACATATATAACAACGAAACTAAAGAGAATAATAGAAAATGAAATTTTTTCTAAAATTACACCACCACAAAGCTTCCGCGAGAGCGCGTAGAAAAGGCGGAAAATCTCGGGTATAATAATTGCGCGAATCCCATCTGAGAGAAAGCGCATCGCTGTAAACGTAACCGCGTGGGTACACGGGGGTTTGCGCGCGAATAGTTAGATTGCTTCTCGCCATCTCCCGCACGCATACCTCCCCGTTGGCTTCGCGGTCTGTCCACGCACGCGGCAGCAGCGCAGGACTGTGACGCGACTTGTCCAGCTCCCCGGAATCGTATAGTTTCGGATTGTTTCCCCAACTAATTTGCCGTGGATAGTTACAGCGCGCGCGTGTCCGTGCCAGCAGCCGGAATGAGATTAGTTCGCGCGGTCGTCTTGTTACATCCCCCTTCTCGTTACCTACTCCCTCTGGATTTACGCCGGAGGACTCTCTACATGTCAATCTCCCGCGCTTTTAGCTGGAAAGTGTAATTTTGCGGATTTTTTCCTTTTTTTTCGTAGGAGAAGGGTGCGGGAAATGAATTTTTTTACGTGTAAGGGATGTTTCTGGGAGGAAGAGGTTAGGTAGTGGGTATATGTGTAGGCGATCTGAAAGGGCGCGTAGCCCGAGCCAAGCCGTTAATTTCCCTGGTGTGATTGGAGGAGCAATTTAAAGTTTGTAGCGGTGCGGTGTAACGTTAAGTTGATTGCTGTGGAGGACGCCCGCGGTGAGTTGCTGCCCATCTGCTGGAACTGAAGTTCGTTTTATTTGTTATAATGTAGGATACGGTTTGAAAATCGAAGAATAAGTATAATATCTCGTGATGCTGAAGGTATTGAGTACCACGAAAAATTAGTTTCGAATAGTAAATTAAACGAAACTTTTCTATTTAAAAACATTACCATTTTATTTGCTTCAAAACTCACAGAAAAGTAAACATATTATAAAATATAGAAAAAGGTTTTATGATTTCAGAAAATTAATATCATATTCTAGAAATCTAAGACAGTGTAATGACCTAATCTTTTATTCTATATTCGTGGGCGGTCGCTTCCTACTTTTCGAGCCACTTTCTCGCTTGCACATATTTCGTGGAATCCTTTCGAGTTCCGAGTTCGTACTTCTTCAAATTCAGTCTTTCGTCATATCATGCATATTCTGTCCAATTGTGCGGTCATCTTAGATCTCTACAACGATGTGTCCGCACTATAGATATTATCGCGACGCGTATTCTAGTTTTCTTTGTTAGGGATTTTTAAATTCGTTATTCCACGAGGAATGTAGCGCTTGGTGCACGCATGTCGTTACATAAAATACCAGAAGATACAAAGATAATTTTTGTAAACGAGCGCGTGTGTGACGTAGTATTCTGTCTTTCTCATGTCGATGAGACGGATAACGTTAATTGTCGCCGATTACATATACATACATGTGCAGTAAGTGAAATCTAATAAGATATAGTTTTAATAATGAATGATTTTGAGTAATATTTTATATTTAAATAAGCCGAATCTATTTTAAATAAAACATATTTTTTTAACATAGATTTATGAATTATATGTTACTTTGCAACGATTAAGGTAATTTTTAAAATAATTTCATAATTGTTGTGATTACTAAGGCAATTCTACGTTTAAAATACACAGCTCATTACGATAGCGGATTAAATATTTTTCATAAAATATAAAAATGTATAAATACCTACAAGAGTATTTCAATATAATCAAGATGTCTCTTTAATGAATGAATTTACGATGTATCCTTTAACATCATTTTATGTTTTCATTGTTACTGAATTTCCAACATTTTTATATTCCATTTCCATAAATTCAACAAAGCACTTTACTGAGATAATATTTATAAACCGATCATTAGAGGTAATCAGACAAGTCGTGCGTGTGGAGCGCATCTATTAACTACGCGAGTCAAAAGATGTGCGAAATTTATTACGACAGTTTAAGAGTATAGGTAATTATTTACCTTTATTGTTTGATTTTGATGTTTATGGTTTATGTAAATTATGTCGCTTAATGGGCTCCATACCCGCCTTCTCATCCAATATTTTTTCACTCAATATTGTAGCGGTCAACATATTAGACTATAATAAATCTTAAAGTTATTCAAACCATCCAAGATTAATTTACAATAGTATTTTATGTGTAATTTTGTTATTATTATTGATTTTTGTCACTTTAATCAAATGCATAAATTATCATTATATAAACCGAAAGAGACTATGAACTAAAATACTACCTAGTAATAAAAGAAAAGTTGAAGTTCTGTTGCTATTTCAAAAAGAAGATTTTCTCGTCGAACGACGATACTACAATAGACTTTTAAGACAAATCTACTTGCCATAGAAGTGGTCGATTCCAAGAATGGACTCTTTACTAGAAGCTCCTTTACGCGTCAGACAACTCGTGTCTTCGCCCGTTTTTTCATTTTGATGAGTACGGCACCAAGTCACGCACGCAAGGGGGAAAGGGACAACTGGCTGCACCTTTAGTTTTCTCACACTCTTTGACAGGAAAGTGATGTGCGAGTGACGCAAGTACAAAAATGGAATTTAACCGATACTACATAGTGAAGTCACAAAAAATTTCTGTTCAAATAGGATATTTGCACTTGCCAAGTCTGGTTATTAGCTAAAATTTTGTTCAAAATGAAAATGATGGTTTCAGATGATTGTTATGATTTAAAACTGTATTAGGAAAAATGATTATAAGATACAAAAACTCATTAATTTAGCAATATTTATTGATTTTTTAATCATAATACTTTGTTTTGATTATATGATAAATAAAAAATAACACGGTATTTATATAAAATAATCCACTAATTACAGTATGTAATACGATTCAAATACATGTATACAGCATGACGATTAAGTAATGAAATTTTATTAATAATTTACATCAAGAAATGTCAAATACACTTCGTTTAGTAGATCTTAAACAACATTAAGCTAATGTACGGCTGACATCAACATTAAGCAGCGGGCGGGGCACCTTGTTGTCCGCCTGGGGGCTGAAACAGACAGAAAATAATAAGTGAAGATATTGTTCATTATATACTTGCTTTACAAGATTTTAATTGATTAAAATGTTTTTTTTAATCATCACCTAAAGCATCTTTAATTTTCGATCTTATGAATATTGATTATTTTAAACATTTTTTAAGTAACATTGAATAATAATATATGTATAACTATATTGCTTTTGGTTTATAGAAATATATATAAAGACTGAGATAATTTTGTGAAAGAAGTAGTATTCTACTTATTAACCTCTTATCGTATAAAAAGTACGACGACCATTCATAATAAGTGCAGATTAGTTGAAGTCAAATAAAAAGTCTTTTTATCAACAAAATTTAATAAAGAAAGATTCTATGTATGTTATACTGCATCAAATTGAAATTTACCTTCATGCCAGCCATAAGGGTTTTACCGAAATCCATTGCTTTTTGCATTCCGTCCATGAATTTTTGCTTCATTTGCTCCATCATGGGCCCCATTTGTCCAGCTATATCAGCACCCGGAGCTTGCCGTGTAACCTATGATACATAGAAAAAGTCATTTTTAATACGTAACATTTTTTTATAATAAAACAAGCAGACGTAGAATATCCAACAGTTAAAATGTAGTGTAATAACTATTTTCTATATGAAATAAAGAATTGAAGAATAACAAGAAGGCCATGAAAAATTTATAAATATCAGAAAATGTATAATGGCCATATGGTTATTGAAATTACTACCATGGAATAAAAGTTATTGCTATGTTATTGCTATTATATTGATACTTACACGATGTTCTGACCTTTCTTCCATCGGTTGACATTCGGCCAACTGCAAAGTAAATTTTAATTTCAAGTGTATAAATCGATCAATTACAATAAAAAAATTGTCAAATAATAAGTACAGGATATACGGACCACAATAAGGCAAAGAGCAACAAAGAGTACCAACTTGAACATGATGCTGATTTTTTGACTGATGCTTTGAGAAGCTGAACTGTGTTGCTCCAAAGATTCTTCCCCTTTATATAGTTCCTCCTACGTTTAAATGGGAATCAGATGGTACAAGATGTATCGTTACAAAAAATCTAAGATTGATATCTAGTTGCTATACTAGTTGTATTACACTTCGTAAATGGCTCTGGCTACATGATTTTTGTATTAACTTCATTATAGATATTGTAGCATAATAATTAAGCAGATACATGCATGCGGCGGAACTATTACGTCGTAAATTAGTGCATCAATTAGTTATGTCACTGAGCAATAATTAAGTGTTCTTATACTTTAGTTATGTCATATTACACAGAATATCTTGTTACATTTTTAACGCGTTGATATAACAGAAATAACAGAACAGTTGTACTCATATCTTTATAATTTATTATTGGCAAGTTTATTGTAATTTATTAATTAATTGAATTGATGAAAAGACAAACAATTTCGACCTCAAACGATAACATTATTTTTGTGGTCGTACGGAAACATGGCACTTCGAGGGTTTTCGTGATGTTTTGTAAGGCATTACACCACAGTGCCCTTTTCAAATTAACTTCTTTATAAACAATATTAGAGTTTTTTTTTAATTTTATTATTATTTTATGATTCAGGTCTCAAAAACATAAAAATATTGTTCGCATTTAAAAAAAAAGAACATGTGCTCTTTTTAAGTGACCCATAGTTGCTGCGAAATGTAGTACAATATAGGTATACACATACATGTATACATATTATTAAATATATATTGAAACATGCGGTAATACCTAAAGGAATAAACTATAAAATGACATTAAAATTGAAATTAATTCGAACACATACAGTTATTATATAATATCGACAATTTTCATGAGTGAAAATTACCTTAAAAATTTCCCGGCAACATATTAAAACTATAATTTTCACTCCCAGCACTTTTTACCCACGGGACAACGTAAATCAGCCCGAAAAATAAGTAAACATCAAAAGTCGAGTACAAGTACCCATCGCTACCCCTATAAAAGTTCATCAATCTTGGCGCTGGAACTAAAAAAACAAAAACACAAACGGCCGCGGCGGCGATGGTGGCAAAAAAGCCGCGCCAATTCAAAAGGCCCTAGACGGAAAAAACGAGATTCCGGCGAATCCCGGCGACAAAATTTATGGTCCACTAAAACGGCTCGTGGCGCATCCCGCAACACACACACACAGGCGGCCTCGGCGACATAGCGGCGACGGTGGGATGAAATATCGGCGCATCCGACTTCCTTTTGCCGTACCCACGCACGCGGCCGCTGCATTAAAACCATCTTTCTCTCTCTCCCTCTTATATACATGTGCGAAATGCCTCAACGGCGCAGGTGTATGCATGTATGCGCCTCTGTGTATGTGTATTATACAGGGATAAGAACGGCGGTGGTAACGAACAATCAGCGCGCTCGGCCCTTACAACACCGATTTTATGTTCCAATTTGCAAAGGGGACGTTAAAAGGCTCGCGCGAGATGCCGCCGCCGATCCCCAATTTAAAGATTCCGCCGACGCGGCGTAAAACGAGCAGCGGTGGCGGCGATCCTGCGCGCCAGGAGCTCGAGAGAGAAAGAGAGAGAGAGAAGGGCCTTGAAATTGAATAGGTGGTTTCTCTCTTTCCTCTGCCAGCGGCATATCTCGCGGGGCAGCCGAGAAAATTATGCGATCATTGTGCCCGAGCGCGGGCGTTTCGTGCAAGCGCGCTATACAGTGTTTTTCTTTAACCGAGTGACGTTCGTAAAAAGCTGGAATGCTTTATTTTCCTAGGATCTTATATCCTATCTCTTTCTCGGCGTGCGCGGGCGAATGCGCGCGGTCGCAGCATTGAATTGCGAGTTTACAGTTATATGCGCGCGCCCGCGCGGTGCTTTATTGAATCCTGCATCGTTGTAATTGCGTTTTACTGGAATTTATTCGATAATCGGTTGTTTGATTTCTCTTAGGTATGCGGTCGACGCGCACACCAGATATACGTTTATATTTATTAACTGCGTCTATTACGGATAAAGATTTATTTTTAATGATACTAATTTTCCATTAGAAAGTTTAATTGTCGATTAGGCCTCTAAAATAGCGCCCGTGACATTTTCTACTATGTCTCTTATCAAGAAAGTAAATTCAATGAACCTTATATAATCAGTGTTGTGGATCTTTTATTATCTACTTATATTCATAATCATACATATGCACTGAAAAAAAAGTTTTTGAAAAAATGACCATACTTTGCAATAAATTTGACGCTAATACTTTTAGAGTTTTTCGTATATTTCTAGCAAAATTTATGATAAAGAATGGCAATCTTTTGGGGTTTTACAGTCCGTGGTAGCTTTCCCAGAAAGTATAGTAATTTTTTAAATTTATTAATAATTTTTACTAAACTTTTTTCTCAGCCTAAGGAATCAACGAAACAGCGGATCTCTTCATAATATCTTCCTACATTTCTCTATAAATTACTACAAATGCTCACCCAAACAACCTCAACTCCCTTACCTCCTTTGCATTATATCGATTCCCCCACAACTCCATCACCCTTTACAACCATACGCACGTCCCCAACGCATCGTTCGAAAATCATAAACGCACCATACATACAACAGTCACCCTCCTAATACAGACATCCCACACTATAATATACCAATCTCGAGCGTCATATACTCCCTCCCTCTCCCACACACACTCTTCCTCTTCGTAGGATTTACCACCGCGTGCAGCCAGGTGCGCGTATGTATACACACATATTTTTAGGATGTACCTTATGCACATACATACGTGCCCTACAACGCCATACATAACGGCGGACACAACAACGCGCGTTCAAAATGCTCGACACGTGTAAACTCCGGGGCGCGCACGTGTCGCGCGGTCATAGAGCGCGCGCGTGCGATAGGCATCTCTAGCATGATTCACGGCGCCCCCGCGGAGAATTATACCGGCTGGAGGTATTTATTGCCGGTGATAACGTTTGGATTGAAAAAGTAGGGGTGTGCGCGCGCGGGACTTTGTGGCGCAGGGATCGGCGTATATTACATGTATGTTTGTGCAGAACAATTTTAAAGAAGCTGCTCGGCCTTGCCCGCTGGAATGCGCGTCGTGTTTGATTATCTACCGAGTGGCTGGGTTTTGTTTCAAGGAGTATATATGACAAGAGGCGCGGTGGTTAATTAGGGGTGTGATTAATCGCACGGTGGATTAATTTATGTCGAATTAATGGTTTGGATTAAAGTGTAGTTATGTATGATGTAAGCGTTCTTACGGAGTGCATATATAATTAATTCTTATGATTACCGATTTTTTATACAGCACTGTTTGATATGATCTTAAAGTTAATATATTTTTATGTATGCACACGTGAACAAAAAGTATATAAAAGAGACTTAATTTTACAAAACTACTTTTCTAAGCCCTTTATCTTCTCTGTAAAATAGTATTATCATCGCCACTTTTATAGAAAACTTATAATGTTAAAAGCGCAAATAAATCTATACTACTTATTTTTAGGGCTGCACCTCTAATTTTTAGTAGCTTCCTTTTTTGCGAGGACCCTGCACCCCTGGATATTTCGAAATGTCGCTAAATTTAAGAAACTTTCAAGTTACAAATGTTACTGAATTTTAAGAATAATGTAATGGAATGTTAGTAGTTTAACGGTTTTTAATTGAAATAGAGTACGGATAACAGAAACGAATTAATATACAAGTATATGACAGTTTTTAGTAAAATTATAATAAACATTTTAGGTACGTATGCAAATGATATTTAAAAATAATCGAAATGAAGATTAAGAATATACCTGAAATTTAAAAACAACGGAATTAAAAATAATTTTATACAGAAATATATTAAGTTTAATATGATATGCAATTGAAACTTTCATATACTTGAAATGAAAGTTGGGTATGTTACTGGAATTTTATAACAATGTAACTTGAATAATGTAAAAAAACATTAAGTTCCATGCATTATTCGGCACAAGTATAAATAAATGCAAAATTTGAATTTTGATTTTTCCCGCCATATATGTGCTGCCGGCCAGAGTCTAGTTCGCGCGCTGCCGCTATGCGGCGGAACCCTTCCCTGTGGCCTCACGTACCTAAGTAAGCCGGCTCGGGGG
>UXGD01005613.1:0-14056 GCA_900474315.1 Torymus auratus
TGAGCAATTTTAAAATTTTGACCTTCAACAGTTGACGTGAAGTTACCCATATATATATATATATATATATATATATAGATGTACACACCGCGTTTATTGTGTATACGATTCACGTTCTGCCTGAGCTTACATGAGATCTTTCATATATCATATAAAATGAGTATAAAAGAACATAATTTTTTTGTAAAGGTAAAAGTGTAAGTGAGAAAGTATACAGAAAGATGTAGAAGTCTTATGTTGCAAGACTAATGGGTAAGGAATTTGAAAGTTGAATATGAGATGATCACAAGTAATATCAATTATGTAATCCTCAATACGCTAACGTAGAGAAAAAAGTATACTGTAATAAACAGAATTATGATGCTTCATGCAGCACTAGTTATTCCAGTGTTATTAATGAAAACACGTATTTGATTGAATAGTTAATATCTAAACTCTTGGAGATCAAATGTTTTATTTGTATTGCAAATCTGACTTATCGCTAACTGACGACCAAATACAAAAAATATAGGCCTCTTTCCAATCTTTAGTGTGAAATGTAAGTTCTATAATAAGTTCACTCAAGTTTTTACCGACGAATCACATCAAATTTTGGAGCATTCATATTATTTTTATTCAAACACAAAAGTTGCAGTTGGTGAGTATAAAAATTTGTTACTATTAACAAAAGATAACCCTATTCTTAAAAGATATCTTAAATTAGGGATTATGATAGCTAATAATGATAGCAGCTCTACACTGATAGAAAGAAATATTTGATACAAATGCACCGGTTTAGCTGTTAATGAATATATAATTGAATTCAGTCAAATTCAGGTATATTAAGATTTAGAAATGGATCATTTGGTAATAGTACATTGTGACACGGATGCGAAAGGTGGTTATTCAGTTTATGTACAAGAGCTCAAGATCATCTTACCCACTAGTTTGTAGTAGTATTTTATTTTATATCATGAAAGTCGAATAATCATATTGAAGTCATGATTTTGAGGTTAATGGCATAAAAGTAACGCTTGCTATGAAAAGTTATGGCGTACTAACTGTTAATGAATATTTTTTAACTGTTAAAAATTATTCATTTATAGTTCAAATACTTGAAAAAATAGACTTTCAAATGAATCGCGTATTTCACTCAATTATTTCTTTCTATCAGGGTCTATGTGCTATGAGAGAAGCATCAAATCATAAGGTTATAAAATAAACTGACAAAAATCATACGGGTACGAGTTATGTTTGACTTTTTACTCCATTATATATGACCTCATCATTATTAAACCAGTAAATGATAATTTATAGTCGATCAAGAAACCGATGGTTTTTCTGAAATGGCAGATATTTTGTAAGTTGCAGCAAAATATGGAGAATGCACATTTCAGTGTATGTAAAACGAAGCCCAAAAATTGCTGAAGAAACTAGTCAACTCCATGGCTTGCGTATTGTGAATGGGTAACTACAATTCAGGAGGTGAAGAAGATGAATCTTTAACATCATCATAGGCACTTACTCAATTATATAAGTTTTATGTAAATCTTGAAGAAAATTCATCTTATCAGCACAGAATTGGTAATTTGATTACCCGAGGTTAATGAAAGCAATTGAAAAAGTTTATCTAAAAGTACATTTCCGATGAGTAGTTAGTGGATTTTGTGATACACTGTCTGTTATAAAGAAGAAAACGAAACAAAAATAAAGGTGGTAATAAGCTATAAAATTTACCGGGAGATCTCAAAATAGACTGTGATAAAGCTCGTGATGCACTTAATGATATCATTATGTTGAATAAAATTATTAACAAATTGAGTTTTTTCGAAAGTGATTTACGTAACTGCATGTCTTGTAGGATTGAGGCTGGATATGAAACAGAATTCATAAAAAGTCTTTCAACTTCTTTGACGAAACTCGAAATATTAAAGGACTGTGTGTCATATAATATGAAGAACAAAATTGTTGTTGCAAATATCACACTTGATATGATATTTCATGCTTATAAGACCAGCAAACTTGTAGAATTAACTAAGTTGTTAGGAAAAGGTAAGAATGGAATAGTATAAGTTACAAAGAATAAAAAACACTTAGAAAATTATTTGAATATTAAACAAATACTTTGAACTAATTCTCTTGAAACTCAAGATTGTCAGAACCAAAACAATTTGCTTGAATACCAGCATTCGTCCCAAGGATGATATGTTTGTACCTAAATACTACCAATGCAGCCGAAGAATCCGAGTTGAAAGGTGTAGAACCCGTTCAATCATTAAACAACGCTTTATCCGTATTTTTTGACATTTGTTATACCCATATGTAGGGTGACTACAACAGTAATGGAACAGTCACCAGTGAATGAATATTTTGATATAATAGTTAAAATTGTAAGATTTCCGTTTATTTTATATATTCTACATGCTATGAAATCAATTGCATTGCATGGAAAAAATTATTACTATTTCGATATCGTGATAAGAATTAAAGATACGCCATTTGCTATAAGGGCGACGCAGATGCACTGTAGATATATGCTGAAGTTTTTTCAAAATCGAAATTTTTTGAGCTAAAATCTCACAACTAAATGAAGTTTAGTACTTATTAGTTGACGATTCGAGATTATTTAAAAAAAATAAGTTAATTATTTAAATATAATTTATAGGTTCCAACTTAGGTTTATTTTATACTCCTGAATCTAGTGAATGAACGAAAACATGTTTGTTCTCGAAACTGGCCAGGTACATAAAGTTTACTTTGAATATTTTGAAGTTGTGCAAGTTAAATTATATAGTTGATCAGATAATATCAACTATATATAAATAAAAAATAAAAATAAGGAAAAATTGAAATTTATTTGTTCGTCGCTGGTTTCAAGTATCTGCTGCAAGTAGGCTCATTTTCTGAAAGGTCTTGAAATTCCCTGTCTATCCGTACTATTGTCAGCCCGAGCGGCAATTTGTGTATAAGAACAAGGATATACCGTCAGATGGGAGCAAGAACGTCCTATCTCCACTCGGCGCGTACGAACGTCCTATCTCGGCTCGGTGCGTAAGAACGTCCTATTCTATATCGGAGCGAAAGAACATCTCACCTCAGCTCGGCGCGTAAGAACATCTCACCTTAGCTCGGCACGTAAGAACGTCCGATCTCGACTCGGCGCGTAAGAATGTCCCATATCGACACAAAGTCAACACACGAGCACCCGAGATGGGACGTTCTTACCGCGCCTTCTTGCGCGCCGAGTTAAGGTGAGATGTTCTTTCGCTCCGGTCTGGGATAGGACGTTCGTATGCGCCGAGCGAATATAGGACGGTCTTGCTCGCCCCCCGACGATAAGTCAGTTAAGAAAATAAAGAAAAATATTGAATAATCGAAAATAATTGTTTTTGCTGCTGGGTTTGGATCTCTATCAAAAGTAAGTTCATTTTCTGAAAAGGCTTGAAATTCCCTATCTATTCGTGTTTTGTGCGGCCTGATCAGAACAGATTAAGTCGATTAAAAAAATATAGAAAAATATGGAAAAATCAAAAATATTTTGTTTTTCAAATTCCCTATCTATTCGTATTTTTGTCGGCCCGATCTGATGACATTAAGTCGGTTAAAAAAAAGAAAAATATGGAAAAATCGAAAATAATTTTTTTTTCTCAGGCTTTGGATATTGCACAAAAGCAGGTCCATTGTCAAAAAGCTCTTAAAATTCCCTCTCTAATCAAATTTTTTTCGGTCTAATCAGATAATATTAGGTCGGTTAAAAAAAAAATAAAGAAAAATTTGGAAATGCCGAAAAATAATTTTTTTGAATCCGAAAATGCCACGAAAGCACCAAATTCTAGCGAATTTTCCGTAATTTTTAGGCCTCAAATGGTATTTAGACATTTGTTATGGCTATAAAGACATCTATTTTGATTTTTTCCAGTGATAGATTTAGTCAAAAAGGAACAAGGAGATGTCTTGGAAGTTTAAGATACGATATAAGGTATAATTCTGGCCCAGAAATCACGAAAACACCATATTCTAGAGAAGTTATGATCATTTTTCGGGTAATTAGGGTAAACAGTCATCATTTCTGTCTAAAAAGATATTCGGTTTGGTCTTTGCCATCAATAAATGCAACAAAAAATGAATGAAGTCGTGTTATGATAGTTGAACATGTGATATAACAGAGAATTTGAGCCCGTCAATCTCGGAAAAAAATTATATTCTGGTGAATGTTTAGGGATTTTCCAGTTTTATAATATGAACATTAGTTTTTCTTCAAGTTTATCTAGAAACATCTTGTTATGTTTTTTTAAATAAATTTAATGATTAGTTAAATATTAATTAGAAATGCAATTAATTGAAAACGCCTCGTATTTTTCGGCGGCGAAGATCCGAAACTATTCTCCCTGATTGGGCTTGAGGTTCTCTATACAACCTATAGGCTGGTGAGCTAGATGCGCTGAGTGCATTAATATCAACAGTCTATCACTGAGGGTTAGTACGGGAACCAGGGACCCGATTGAATCAAACGATATATCAAAATTCAATAGAAAGGTCGGAATCAATCTAGAAAAAAAATAGTGACTTGAGTGTTCCCCTGACAGTCTTTATTGTCACGAATTGATGCGTAATGAAGCGCTAGAGGCGTGGAATCCAAATTCATAAGACTTTTAGCCACGTACCGAAATCCATCGAATGCGTGGTCTAGATGTTCGGGATGATTGATGATGAAGTCTAGGTAGTACGCTTTGGAGGTTTTTGTGTCTAGATGTCGGAACGCATCGAATGCGTGGTCTAGGTGTTAGAGGTGATCAGTGATTGAGTCTAGGTAGTGCGATTCGTAGATTTTTTATCAAGGTGTCAGAACGCATCAAATGCGTGGTGTAGGTGTTCAGGGTAGTCGATGATGGAGGCTTGGTAGTGCTCTCCGCAGGTTTTTGTGTCTAGGTGTCGGAACGTTTTCAAACGTGAAAGAAGTTAAAAACTATAGAGTGCAGCCCTTAGACTCCATCACCGGCCACCTCTAACACCTAGACCACACATTCGATGCGTTCCGACACTTAGACACAAAAACCTACGGAGTGTACTATCTAGACTCCATAATTGACCATTCCGAACATCTAGACCACTCATTCGATGCGTTCCGACGCGTCGCTAAAAGTCTTATGAATTTGAATTTTCACGCATCTAGTGCTTCATAACTCATCAATTCGTGATACCAATGACTGTGAGGGGAACACACGAGTGACTCGAGTCGCCATTTTTTCTCTAGATTTATTTCGACCATTCTATTGAATTTCGATATGTCGTGTGACTCAATCGGGCCCCAGGTTCCCGCACAAACTCTCAGTGATAAACTCTTGATATTAGTGCCCTCAACGCATCTAGCTCAACAGCCTATTACAGGTTGTATCGAGAACTCTATAGACACAAAAACCTACGAAGCTATTACTAACTAATTAACTACATTAACTTTTATAATTTTTATAATTTTATTTAATTATATTTTATAAAAAAATAATATATATGGCCGGTTCTCTGTGTTTTTTTAACCATCTAAATGTCTTCCTGGACATCCAACGAGTGCCCCTGAACTTTTTCAGATCTTTTGGAGCCCTTCAAAAAAAAGCTGTGACGACATACATGCATGACCAGATCAAGCATTTTGAGCTTTTTTGCCTATTTTCAAGCCTATATAACTCCAAAACGATGCAATTTTTAGAAACAGTGATAAGGTAAAGTACCCAGTGCCGGGACAAACTAAAAATCTAGCCCCATAACGGGACAGCAAGAAATGCTACCATTACTTATAATTATGAAAAACAAATTAGTTGATTAGCATTATTTATGCTATTATCTATCTAGTCCAGTTGATATCATGCTGATTTGAGTATTTCATTTATCATAATGCAGCGGGAAATTTTTGGAGGTTATGTTTAAATGGACGTACTCATGTCCCGACTTACCTACACCTTCTTTATCGCATCCCGATAGTGGGACACATTTAAAAGTATATGTCCCGACACTGGTTCTTAAGTTTGTCCCGCTGTGGGGTCCACATTCAACATATTTTACCCTATGCTCTCCCGTTATAGCAGCATCTTGAGTATAACTTTGAACTTACTTATTTAATAAAAAAAGTATGAAAATGAGTTTCCTTTGGTATAAAATAATAAAAAGATCCAAAACTAATTAGTTATGTCCAAGAGATTCAAGAAATTTCATTTATTCATTCTAAAATATGCATCTAAACTTTTCCCTATGCTGTTTTTGTCCCGACACTGGGTACTTTACCTTACATACATTTTTTCTTGCAAATTTTCAGAAAAACATCATTCCAAAGTCGTTGGAAAAAGTTGGAAGGTCATTTTGGCCATTTTAAGACTTAAAATTCGTTTTTCCAATGGTTTTAGAATGATGTTTTCCGGATAATTGAGAAAATTTTAAAGAAAAAATGTATGTATCACTATTTCTAAAAATAGCATCGTTTTGGAGTTATATAGGCTTGAAAATAGGCATAAAAGCTTCAAATGCTTGATCTGGTCATATGTATTATGTCGTCACAGCTTTTTTTGGAGGGCTCCAAAAAATCTGAAAAAATTCTGAGGCACTCATGGGATAGCCAGGAACACATTTAGATAGTAAAAAAAGAATTTTATTTTTTTTGCGCACAATCTCTCCGTGGACCGGTCATATGTATTTGAAATATATAATTTTTTTTATTTTAAGAAAATTTATACTGTATAAATATAAATATTATATCATTAAATAGCATGTGACAATACTTTAAACTTTTTAATTTGTAATTTAATAATTACTACATATCTATTTTAAATATAATTTTCTAGATCATTTTGGCTAATGTAATTATGGAAAATCAGATATGCAGAAGGAATAAAATTTTATATTGAAATATACATTAAAAAAATTATTTGATGTAATTTATTAATTCTTTTTGAGAAAGCATTCTGTTAAAATTGAACAATTATTGTTGGTGATATTCGGTATTAGAATTTTTAAATTTTTGTGGTATTTTAGAACAACATAAAAAGTCTTAATTATTTTAATATGTCATTAAAAATATTTCATGCTGGAAAAAAGTGTTTTTTATTTTTGTTTATGCCATTTTTAAAAAATTAATATGACTATAAAATTGAAAATGTTGTTTATGCAAAAAATCACCGAATTATAGAAAATAATGAAAACACTTTTTAGTTTTTATTATAAATTTACGATTCAAAACGCTTATTAATTAACTGTAATCTTTTAATAAAATATTAAGATGAAGCATGTTTCCACTTTTAATTACCATAAATTTAAAATTTTAAAAATCTATTAATTTTTGCGTAATCTTTGAATGAAATATTGACATTAGGCATGTCTCCACTTCTAAATATTGTTCAAAGGTTAGGCAAATAATAATGAATATGAGAAATGTAACAATCACTTGATATTTTGAAAGCTTAAAGTTATATAATATAAGAGAAAGAATTAGACGTACAAAAACACTGCCCAATCTAAAATAACGACTATGTAGTGGTAAATTGTTCTTCAATTTTTCTTCAGTAATAGTTTATGATGAATTGTACTTTTTAACACAAATAATGTATGACAAATTGATTTTGAGGAAACTAAGTGCCAATGAATTAGCAGCTGTACAATAAATACAAGAACATATACAGAAGTGGCATTGTAATCACATAAGGCATGTAACAGTTTTTGTGGGTATTGAGGATGAATTAAGTATCATATTACGATTATTTATGTAATATTTGGTCACATACTAAAATAATTAAATGAATTAATTTGTCGGTTGAAATACATTTGTATCTTTATTGATTTTTTTATATTGTTATTATGCTTGTACTCATATATTAACATTATCTATATTTGAAAATTTTTTCATTTAAAAAAAGCGCGGACTGGATTTTTCTCTATTTTAAGATTATATTGGTCCAGAATGAGTATAGAAACAATAAATATAAGAATTTAGATATGACAAGCCACTTTTATTGAAACAGGCTCAGGAGCACCACGCTTTATCGGAATAATACGGGATAATCGAGATATGCGTAATGCTCTATTTACATGCATAAATATTAAAACAGTCTTTTTTACATAATAATCTAACTCCCGTAAAGATTCTCCCAGACCATATTATACAAAACTTTATGGCCGTCTCTATAATCGAACAATAGCGTACGCATTGTATAAAATACATTTGTTTTATGAACATTTAGATTATCTCTTTCTTGAATGCATGTATATAAAACTATTTTACGCAATTCATTTTTCTTATACATATATTAAGACGACATTAATGCATAATTATTATCTACAAATTATGAAATATCAATTATTTAAGAAATCATTAGAAATAACATTTCAATTAAGCTACGATAATAATAAAAAATTTGTTCTATTATATTCTTTGACTTCAATGTACCATGCCACGAAATAATTATTTCGCGCAAACACATGTAACACAAGTGTTGACAAATAACAGTTGTCATTCTTTGACAACAAAAATTATTATATTGTCAAAACTACCTAATTTTATCAACCATTTAATTTTGCTATTGAGTCTTCTCCTCTTCGTAATAGTATGTATCACACAAAAAATTATAGAAATTATAAATAAAAATGCAAATGCTTAGATTCGGAGTTCAGCATCGTTAATAGGTATACTTCTAACTGGACATTGATTTGTCCTTGCTACTGTATTTGGGACCAGCGGACTTATGCTAGGACTTCGTGTAGCTAGTGGTGATAATGAAGGTGAAAAACTGGGACTTAATGCAGCAGAAGGAAAAGTTGAAGCATCATGGCTAATCGGTGATCGTGGTAATATTCCTCTAGCCATAGCAGGTGCAGTGAGTGATCTCGGTGCTACCGAAGTAAGGAGTGGTGGAGGCGGTGCTTTATGGACAGATTTTACTTTTGCACTACTACTGGTATTTCCACTTTGTACACTAGCAGCATCATCTTTTAGCCTTGCAATTTCACTAAAAACGTGAGCTAGTGGCTGGTACTGGGGGCCCCAATCAAGTAAATAGTCCCAATTATAAGATCCTGTAAGTTCTTCTTCACTATGAACTATTGAACTTAGTGACCCATTCATTGATGGTCCTCCTGGTACCTGCAGTCCAGAAGACGGTCTTGGATCACCAATTTTTCCGTAAATTAGTGTAGCTATATCAGCTTCAGTAGCGGTTTCATCATCAAATAAATGAAAATTTTCTATTGGTAAAGTTTCTAGTCGCCTTCTCGGAGTTACAGAAGGAGAATCAATAATGCCAAGCCGAGCTAAATATTCTTGCGTATTATGAACTGAAAGATCACTTGCAGAATCTCCGGTATGCAATCCATCATTGATCATTCTGATTTCTTCATCCTCTCCATCATCTTCAGCAGAGCCGCGACCTGATGAGCCAGATTGATGACTACTAGATAATTCAGAGGTTGCTTGTATTGCAGACTGTCTAGAAGTGCCATAAGGTGGAATTTCGTCATATTTAGGAGGTGCAAACTGACAAGAGGCTCCACCTCCTCCAGTTATACTCATAGTACCATTGTTTCGATTTGTTACAATAACAGGAATACTTCTTATAGGAATAGTGTCAAAAGCACTAGGATCTACATAACTATTAGAAGTTGTTGCATTACTTTCTCCATTTAGTCCGGATTTTATGTCAGGCATTTTATGACGTTTATTTTTTAGGTATAGGTATATAAAAACTGAACCAAAGGCAATCATAAGAAAAAGTAATGCTATGAGCAAACCCAGAGCCCAATCCGTAAGGCTATTGTTTGATGCAACAGCTAAATTTGCACTTACGTTCGTTGTATCGAAGCTAGTAGCTCCACGTGAAATAGTTAAGTGATTGTTGTCTATGAAATGTATCTGTATGACCGTCATGTTTGATAATGATCCTTGTCTCCCAGAACTAGCACTAACAACTAATCTGGACGATTTCTCTAAATTGAAATTTATATGCATCAATTTTTGTTTTACTATTAGTGCCCCAGTTGTTCTATTTAGTTTGAAAAATGAATGTGGTGATACTAATTGGTAAACGACCCGACCATCAGGTCCTTTATCTCTGTCAGTGGCCGTAACATAACCAATCACAGTTCCAGGAAGTATGTGTGAATTGATTTGAATATTGAATATATACATCTTTTCGGTAAATTGAGGATAGAATTCATCTCGTGAATCTATTTCAACTCGAACTTTTACGATAGCTGAACGACCACCAGTGTCTGTTGCACATATAGTAAATGCATAGCGATTTCGTTTCTCATAATCAAAAATAGCACGTGTGGAAACAATACCAGTCTTTGCATCGATGGAAAATAATTTCCAACTATCATCAATGTCAGAGAATCCTTTGGCTGCTGCTGAAACGATTGAATAATCAAGCGAGCCGTATACACCGGTATCAAGATCCGAAGCACGTGCTACGAATACTTTTGTACCTGAAGATTCATTTTCGCCAACAAATTCAAGGTATTCTGATACAGGAAATTTAGGAGAATTATCATTTACATCTTCAATATGGACTGATAGTTGAGCTAATGAGCAAAGAGGAGTTGTAGAATCGCTATCACAAGCCATTACCACAAGATGATGAGTTTCTGGACCAAGGTCACAATCAAGGCTTGCATTAACCAATACAGCTCCAGACGATTTATCTACATGAAAGAGTCCATCATCATTGCCCGACGTTATATCATAAATTATGATTGATGCGAGACTTCCAGTAAGGTCATCATCTTTGGCTTGAAGTACTGCTACTGTATGACCAAAAGCTGCATCTTCTTTAATAGCTACTTGATGGTGTTCTTCAATAAAACATGGATAATTATCATTTACATCATCTACATTTATTACAACGGAAACTGGATCATCTCCTACTAAAGAACCTGTTGTTGAATTTTCATCCTTTGCACCCAAATGAATAACGAACCTAAAAAAAATATCATTTTAGAATACCAGAAGACATATGTTTTATATTATATAGTTTGACTTCAACATAACTAAATAGTGATGCATTATACGTATTATACAAAAATATTAAAAGATTAAAAAAAAGTTATTTCAAGTTATGTAAAATAAAAAACGAACATTAATGAACAAAAAACAATAAATTTACTCCCCGAATTACCAATTAGGCTCTTCAGTGAGAAAACAGGATAATTCTATCTCAGGTGTAACAAATTAAAGTGATAAATTTTGATAGAAGATTAAAAAATATCCATCAGGAGACAAAAATAAGGACTAAGATAATACCATTTGTGTTTATGTCTATAATTTTTTCTCGCAATCATAATCGTAAATTTGTTTGTTTAGCTCTTTGAAATCCTCACAACATCAAAAATGCTTGTGCTGGGATCGGAACCACTTTATCCTTACGTATTTTAGTCTCCTCATTACGAATTTGAAGTAAAAAATATGGGTAAAATGCCTTATTTTCAAGAAAAATAAAAAAATACTGATAAAACGTTTTTTTTTATAATATTTATAATATTTTGTATAATATGATAATCAGAAAAAACTGTTGTAATTTTTGTATGAATAGTACAAAAGTATATTCAAATTTTAGAAGATTAGGTTTCTAAAAATAATATATGTAAGATATCTAATGATAACTCTGTTTCTAGATTTGATAACTACTCGGCCCCAATGGTTGTTAATGGCATTCGCTGAAGATAATGCAAAGCATCAGTGTGTACGAAGAGCCTCTAATTATGCCATTACTGTAAATACCCGCCTATGAACAGCAGCAGCACGTGCAGGATAACAAGATATCAGCAATGCATATGAGTGATTCTCTGAAAAATTGTCGCTTTTTGTCTTTATAACCTCCGTTAGATATTTTACTAGGTTTCATAATATAAAATCTTGCATTTAAAAAAAATACATTTTTTATAAGAATGAAACCCAAATTACTAGAATATCATATAGTGAAATTAAAAATTGCGAGATGTCTATTATTATTCAATGAAGAGGGTTAACGGAGATTACATGTAAAAGTGCCGTTTTTTCTTCTTGTAACCACCGGTATTTTACTAGATTTTATATTATAATATAAAATCCAGTAAAATATCTAACGGAGGTTACAAAAAAACAAAAAACGAGCCTTTTTCGGAGAATCAACGATATTCAACGATGCAACCCAGGCCTTTTCTGCATTCAGTTGTCTACATACCATGGTGTAACAAAGACAAACTGGTGCAAACTGCCTCGATCGTTGTCACCAGTTATAAACACTGACAGCAGCCCACAATTTTCTTTTTACGAGTGGGGCATACCTGCAGCTATGCCAGTGGATTTTTTGTCCATGATTATTTTCGTAACGGATAATCTGAGCTGCTGATTCTACTGCTGTTTTCTATGTTTACGGTATTACAGTAATGGTAGAAAATGTTTGTATGTGTTACAAAAGAGAAAGTTTCCGTCGGCAAGTCATGTTATTAATAAAACCTGCAAATGTAGCAAATTTTACTAGCAATAACTGATAGGTTATTTGTGAATGCAAGTAATTAAGTGGTAGCTGTGACAGTTTCAGAATTTAAATTTTACAAAATGCTAATGCTCTTCCATACTGGCATATCCATGTCACAGATACTTGACTAAGGTGGTAGTATGAAAGACCACTGGGAATTTATAACATTTTAAAACTGAAGCTGTTGTTGCTACCCTTTCATGACTTGTAACTATGTTTCCTGAATAACCTTAATTTCTCACTACGCTAACAATAAGTAGCAGATATTATCAAGTAAATTTTACCAAAATATCTCTATTATATTTGAATACTTAGTAAATTATTTTTTTAACATACATATAGAAATATATAGCTAAATATACTTTCATTCATTACAATGTAGTAAAAAGCATATATAAATGTTGCAATTTCGTATCTGTTTATAAAAGTAGCTTAAATATGAAAGAAGGGTGGTATCTGCATAAGTGTTGAGTTGAAACTATCTATGCTGGTATTATTTCGTCGGGTGGGATTAAGAACGTTCATCACGGCTCGGCGCGTAAAAACGTCTTATCTTAACTCGGCGCGTAAGGACGACCTATTTCACCTCGGCGCCTAAGAACGTCCTATCTTGGTTTAGTGCGTAAGAACGACCTATCTCACCTCGGCACGTAAGTACGTCCTATCTTGGTTTGGTGCGTTAGAACGACCTATCTCACCTCGGCGCGTAAGAACGTCCTATCTTAGTTTGGTGCGTAAGAACATCCCATCTAGGCTCGGCGCTCAAGAACGTCTCATCTCGGATCGGCGCCCAAGAACGTCTCATCTCGGGCGTTTCGTGTGTAAACGTTGCAAACAAAAAATAAGCCGGGGAAAAAATTTATGTATACAATTCATACATGGTTACATATAGTAAGATCCACTTTTTACACTGATTGTGAGTAATATTATAGATGAATAGGGAGATGGCCAGCGCCCCGAAAAAAGTGTTAGCGGACTTCGGCGCGCGGCGCTCTGCTGGCCTCTCGCGGCAGCAACGTCGAACTGTACACACGCCACCTGATTGGCTGTTCACATGTGTGTACGGCGCGGAGCGGGGGAAGCGGGAGAAGACAGCACGGTGGCTTGGTCCACGTGCACTGAACGTGTGTATGCTGGAGCGGCCCGGCGTGCCACGCGCCTGCCGTCTCTGTTTACGTCTCCCGTAACAATCCGACAAGGCCGAGCGGATAGGTTTTGTATATCTTCGAACCGAGTTCGTTGCCCAAAAAATCCGTTCATTTTTAATGAAGATATTTGAGGATAAACATTTTTTTCCTAAAGTTTTTAATTGCGTTTTCTCAGAGAATTTTTGATTTATCGATTTGAAATTTTAACCACTTATTACACTGATTGTGGGTAATATTCTGCTAAAATTGCAAATGATTATATTTTGTTGTCTAGAAAAAATTATTGTGAAAAAATTTTCGTTTTGGTTGTCGCATGATAAAAATAGCAAAAAGTATCCAATCGACATAAAATTTGGCACACAGATAGCTTTTTTATATCTTCGAACCGAGTTCGTTGCCCAAAAAAATCGGTTCATTTCTAATGAAGATATTTAAGGT
>UXGD01005614.1:0-14054 GCA_900474315.1 Torymus auratus
CATCCACCAGATCCGGTGGACGAGAGCAAAGAAGAAAGATAAATTCTTTTAATTAGATTATTTAATTATTTGAATAACCATTATAGCTTACGTCAACTGGAGAAAACCTATTCATTTAAATAACAATTATAATTGTTATCTTATCTGATCCTTTTTAGTTCATGTAAACAAATTATTAAAAAATATTTTAAACGATTTTGCAGTTTTTTTTTCACAAAATAAACTTGTACGTTATACATCTACTTCTGCAACTGTGCAGGTGACGTCTTATATTTTAATAATAATTAAATTGTAAACACTAGCCATTAAATGGAAATTGTTTGCTGCAAGATTACTTGGGTATTAATATAAAAGTCGACCACCAATATAATAATTTATACCACTCTAACCTAAAAATCGCACCTTGAAATGATTTTTAAGTTCCCATGGTCTTATAAAATACGGTATGACCACCACATAAATAATCATACCTTTCACATCAATGTCACAATGTATGTACTTTTAATTATTTTCATGTGGTTTACCTATTCAAAGTTCAATTCAAATCTATGTCGATTTTTCGCGCCATTACTGTCAGCGTATGCGCAGTTCCACGTGGATATTACCGGAAAAGGAAAACTGTTTTTATTTTTTTTTCTCATAAAAATCAATGATTTTCAAATAACTGACGGTGGAGCAATTAAATATAGCGTCGGAGCAATTTACTGGTATTTTTTTTTTAATGATTACATCTTTATTGAGTAAGATACGGATATATAAAGTTATACAAAATGACATTTTTTAATAATTTTTTGTGCATGAACTAAAGAGGAGCAAATAATATAACAATTATGATTAAATAAAGCTAATTAAATCCTATCTTTTGGTATTTTTTTTCTCATTTTCGTTCAATTTCATTGACTGGGGTGGGGAGGGGTCGACCTACTCTCCCTCATCGTCGTCTCTCGCAGAGGAGTTTATCTCCATGGGCGGACGGTGACACTGTGACAGGCGCCTCGCTCACAGAGTCTTCACTCTCTCTCTTCTCTGGAGCTCGCAGTTTTTTCAAAAAGTGCACTAGAGAAAGAAGCGCGCGTGTGTACTGTGCACAGTGCACTAAACTAAAGTGTGCGTGCGCGCGTGTGTGTGTGCATATATGTGTGTGCGTAGTGATTCACTGATATAGTGGATTGGGGTGTGAGGAGAGAGAAGAAGAAGACACCTGGTGCTAGGACAGAGTTACCCTACCCTACCCCCCGAGGCTCGTTGGGGCAAGATTTCGAGGTTATTTTTAAAGTCGACGCTCGCTTTCTCTCTCTTCTTTCCTCCTTTGTGGACATGATTGTTCCCTAGCCAGCAGTTTTCCTTTGTTTGGCATCTCTCACGAGGGAGAGATAGAGAGAGAGAGAGGACACAATAGCCGATCTCCGAGAACGTGCGTGCACACACATCTGGTGACGACCAGGGCTTTCCACAGAGTCAGCCTGAACAAAGAAGATTATGCAGATTGCCTAACAGTTGTTGCAGGTAATCATCGAGCCAGCTGAGCACAAGCACAGCAAATAACTTTCCTATATAGCTGTACCTTTTCATCTTGATAGCTCTACCTGCTAGTACCACTTTTGCTGATGTAGCTCTTGAGAGGAGGAGGGTTGATGAGTTTGTGTGATGGCAGGAGTGTGTGTGTGAGTGTGTGTGTGCATTAGCATTAACGGGGCTCCATTAATTATGGGTAGTAAGGGTTGTATCTGCTCATGCTGACGATGATGATAATGATGAGAGATATACGGTAGAGTAGGTATTATTAATTGCAAGCTGTAGAGTCTGTAACTTGTTTATATTTTGCTGGAGTTATTAATGAAGTTGTTGAATCATTGAATATTTAATTTATTGTAAAGATAATGTAGCTTAGTGAAATATAATTAAGAAATAGACTTCTGCATTACAAACTTTATTAACTTATATTTGAAATTTTTCTCATTGTGGTAACAACAAAAGCTCTATTTCAGACTTGTAATAAGATATTAGAACCAGATATTCAGAATAATTTTTCATCTCCTTTTATTACCACAGTTGAATAGTATGAATGAAAGAAAAGACTGTATTCTATTTATGTCTTTACCTAATAATACACTTTCAACACTGAAATATCTTTGAAATTGTATTTTTAAAATATCTTCAAAGATGATTTATTCGGAAGCCTCTTTAAAGAGGCACCATAGAGGTAGCATGATAGATATTGCAAATAAACTTTACTGTACATCTCTCTTTAAATCCTTGTACATCAATTTAGTATAATATCCATTTTAAAATAATACTGTAAAGTAGGATTTTGATATACTTGTACAATTGTATTCATAAAAGCATGGCTTTTATTTTTTAAATCTGGTATAAATGAGAACTGTAATAAAACTTTACATGCTTTTTATGTACCCATAAAAATAATAAATCTTTTCATCTATTTTTAAACCTGCTTATATCTTCATAAAATCTGTCAATTTGTATTTTACTTTTTTTTTGCAAAAAGTAATTGATATTTTATAATTTTTTATTAAGTTTATTTTTTAAAGAATAATGTTAGTTATTAAATTAAAATTTTTTTCAAATATTTAATACAACAAATTTTTATATCCTAGTCAAACAACTATTCCTTTCTTGTAGAGGTATTTTCCTTATAAGCTATCAGTAGAACTAAGTAATTGTAGATTAACTAGAACTTTGTGTCTGCTCATTAGGTGCTCTGGAACAGTAGATAGTCAGCTGTGACTCCTTTTTTTGCTGTACAAGTATTTCTATGATGTTTTCATCAGGTCTTGGCTGTAATTTGTCATTTCCTAGCTGCCTTGGTCAACATCACGATAGTGAAGAGTTGATCCCAAAAATGGCTCGTGAGCCGATTACGCTTAATGTATACGATATGGTGAGAATAACAAATAATAATTTATAAATTTTTTTAATTAATTTGACGCTTCTTTCAATGGTAAAAATTCATTTCAGTACTGGATTAATGAATACACAACTCCAATGGGTTTAGGAGTCTTCCATTCTGGTGTGGAAATTTATGGAACTGGTATGTTATTCCATTATTTATGTTGAATAAATATTTTATAAAAGTATACAATAACATCAGTTTTCCTTTACTTAAAAATGTATCAACAGTGGTAGATTAGAATTTCAATGGCAGGTATGAGTCATCTAAGTATCTATTAAAACTGATGAATCATATTTACCTATAAACCTTTAATTTTCAATTTCAAAGAAATTTTTTATTGTTACATTCATTGTGTACATGATGAATAATTCATATTGAAATTCTCAACATTTTAATTATTTAGTTTCAATGAGAAATTGTTATATTAAATAAATAAATATTTATAACATTTAAAAATTGGTTATTGTAGAATATGCATATGGAGGTCATTCACTTCCAATGACTGGAATATTTGAAATTCCACCAAGAACTGCTGAAGAGTTAGGAGAGCAATTTAGATTTAGGTGAGTGAGAATGTACAACAAGTTATTGATTACTAGAATATAATTTAATTACTTTTTACTTTCTTAGGCAATCCATTCATATTGGTTATACTGATTTCACTGAAGAAAATGTTTCAAGAATAATTTCAGAACTAGGCAAAGACTTCAGAGGAGACCGTTATCATCTAATGAACAAAAACTGTAACCACTTTAGTGGTCAATTTACTCAGGTATGTTGACTAGATAATTAAATATAAAGAATGAATTTTAAAAATGACTACTAAAAATAACTATAATTAATTTGTGTTATAATACATTATCAATAGTCTCTATTATAAGTCTGATAAGTCATTATATTTTAAGACAATATTATCACTAGCTCTTAATGAATTTTATCTTTCATTTATAATTGCTTTGAAAAAGCTTATATATGAAAATTTAATTAACCATTTTTCTCATTCTCATCTTTATACAATGATAATACAATTATGCTCCTAATGATTCACACATGCTAATTCATACTAATTTTACCATACTCAAAAACAACTTTTATAATGTGGCTTACAAGCAATTTTTGTCTAAAAGAAGGAAATCACATCTTTCTGTCTTAAGAAAGGTCTTAAATGAATTTTTCTCTGTTTTCTCCGTAGATACTCTGCGAACAAGAGATCCCTGGCTGGGTGAACCGGCTCGCTTACTTTAGTTCCTGCGTGCCGTTCCTCCAGCGCTGCCTGCCGAAGGAGTGGCTGACCCCGGTCGCCCTCCAGCACTCCATCAGCCACGTCAGCCACAACGAGAGTACGCCACCCTCGGAGTCGTCCTTATAACATACGGAGCAGCGCCTGCAGGCTCACCGACGCTACCGTCGCCGCGGCGATCCCCACGACGACGATGTCGATCCTTACGAGCTGGATGGCGAGTCGTCGGCCGGCTGTAGCAGGAGCCACACGTTCTAGCGTTGGTGTGCGCGCTTGTGATGCGCGAGGCCTGACTAATGTGCGCGTCCCCGGCTTAAATATGCGGGCCGCGAGTGCCGCGGGAAATGGCAGTAAGTTACCACCACCGGGCGCCGGGTCCTTGCCCCCGTGAGGATTATCAAGCGACGACGCCGACAAGGACAGCGACGACCGGGATTAATACATACATATATATGCATTGATATACAAAATTATTAGTTAGATCGTAGTTGTGATTTGTGTAGATTGTGCGTGGTTTCGTGTTTTTTTCATCGTTATGTTGTGCAAATTTAAACAAAGTACATATGATTTGTCTTGACGTTTTGAAAATTGTTTATTAGTAAGCTATCAAAAGGAAGAATACGAATTTCGGAATTAATTATGTCAAATTAAAGGGGATTAAAGTAACCTACTGCCATTTCGTTTTGTTAAATATAAATAAATAAAGCCTACGATTCGCGAAGGCGTTGTATAGATCTTGAAAATGGGAAGAATTGCAAGATCGTAATGGTTGATTGAAAACCGAGAGAGAAATGCCTTCCTTGTAACATTACTCTTATACATTTAGACAGCGATAAAAAGAAAATAATTATAAATATATATATATATGAATATATGAATATAGCAAGTAACTTGTTGGTAAATGCAATTTAAAGCAGTAAAAGTTGAAAAAATGCAGAAAAAGTAATGAAAGATATAGAGCATTGCCTAAAAATCAAACCTTAAGAGGAGACTGAGAAAAAAATACAATTTGTTTAATGATGAATGTAAAAAAAAATATTGTCATCTTTGAATGAATTTTGAATAAATTAAACATTTTTGAATGGCATCTTGCCCTTCCCCTACACTTTTGTTTTTGAGAATCATAATTTTTATTGAGAGTAACGTTAGATTTTTATTAAAAAATATTATCATGTTGAAACACTTTGACATTTGAAATTGCAATATCATGTTGGCTCTTACTGCTATTCTTTCTTATTGAAAGTAAGATATTATAATATCTTGATTAGGGATAAAAAAGTACAAGCTTGTTAATTTTCTAAGGTATTTTGAGTTTAAAAACGTAATAATTGTTTTCGAACTCAAAGTGCTGTATACATAAAGAGCCAGGTAATTGTTTGACCACAGAATAAACAAAAACTGATCAAGTACTTGTACTGGCGTTTATGAAAATTCAGTAAATTCAAATCTGAAGATTCTACATTTTTAAACTAATGTAAAATAGTTAAATATTTTAATACATTGTTTCAAACGTTTGTGTACAAGTAAATAGTTAAGTAACCTTGATGAGTATGCTTGCTTGATAAAAAGTATTTCAAGAGGGTTTTCAACTACTTGTTTAAGCGATCGTACTCGAAAGCAGTAAAAATTTTTGTATTCTTCAGGAACACTTTACACGATGTACAACATTTTTTAAATTGAGAAAGTAATAGATTTTATTACAACTATGTGACAAATAATATCCCGATTAGTTTTAATGGGAATACAAGAATTTTTGCTGTGAACAAAATTAAAATATTATTCTTTTTGTCTGTATTATAATACATAAAATTCGTCGTATAAATTGTTCGATTTATTAAGGTGTATATTCGAGTACTTATACTTGCATTATAATGGTCGCCAAAACTTACGTCTTTACCCAGCTCTGAGTGTAAATAATATCCTGAAGTCACTATCGGCTATACGGTACTCAATAAAAAAAAAAGATAATACAAATCTCCAAATTCCATGAAACAAAAAAAAACGAATGAAAGGAAAAAGGCATTTAGCAAGCTTTGAAAACAATAGGAAGGTTCAATAATCGAACTCTCGCAACCGCATTCATCGTATTCTTTATAGGCGCGTACCGATCGAAGTACCTTAGGCAAAGGGTTTCTGCGAACATTCATTCTGCATAGCGTTGTATCCCGTACACAGATACTCACGTACATGTATACACACGTCTACACGTCCATTCATATATACACAATAAACGATAATGGCTCGCTTGTAAAAAAGAGGAAGAAAAATAATTGGGCAGCTATACGCGAGGCGTTTCAATCTTTTAATCGATAATAGAGAGAGGGAATTCTCGCTCCTATCCCCGCGCAATAGATAGAGAACCGCAGCTCCGTTTATTTTCGAAACCGTTGCAGCGTAAGCACACATCGAGCCGTGTGCGTTGAAATCCGATGCGAATCGCCAATGATTATAATACCCATCGATTGCAAAAACTGCGCGAGCATTTATATACGCCAAGAATGATTGCAGATACGGGTATATATAAAAGTATATATACCTTGTACACACACGCGCAAGGAAATAAGCTGTGCCGTGATCGCCGCCAGTTTAGCACAACCGCGTGCGCGCCATCGATTATACATTATATTGTACACCCGCGGCGGGAAGCGCAGAGGCGAAATCTAATGTCGTGCGATCCCGCGATACGTGCATTTATTATGTATACCTCGCAACGAGCGGGAGAGAGAAAGAAAATGACGGGATACGGACAAAAATGAAAATTCAATCGTAGGTAGAACAAATTTTTTACGTATACATAAATATATATATATAATAATAAATGAATAAATAAATATATTAAAAAAGGTATATAAATAAATATATATATTAGTTGTGTATATCGCGTGTCGCCGCGTCTCTCATCCACATAACAGACATAGTTCATTACCAAAGTTACGACGAAGGGGCGCGGGAATGTGGTCGTCGACCCCCCGGACCGCCACTCGAGGTCCGACACCGCTGGGAGTATATATATATATATAAATATTAATAGTATGCCGGAGGGCGAACGGCGGTTATAATTGTTATATGAGGGAAGAAAGTTAGGGAGGCGGGAGTACGCGTATATATATAAATATGTAGGTAACTCGAATGGCGATTTTTAAAGAGAGCTCGTTTACAATGCTGAAGAGACAGTTTCGACAAGACGATGCTGGCACTTTCTAAGCTGTTTTTTTTATATTTCATAATTTCGTTGTTTCTACGATGGAGTTTTTTTTATATTTTTTTTGTTCGACAGGCCTAATTTTTTACGCGATTCATGATGTACAATGGTGTGACGACTGCAGCTATTTAATATACGTTTGTTTTTAATCCGAGGTTGAGTTGATCTTTTTTATATTAGGTTTGGTTGCTGGTATACGTGTTCAGTATGTTCGTGCGAACTTAGAAACTGCCAACGTCGACTCGTAGATGTGCTCGACTTGGAAAACGATTGTAATCTTATATCTGAACATCCGACAGAGATTTATAGATAAATTTTTAGTGCCAATCTCGCAGCGTCTGTGAATTATTACTTCATTCTTTTTACAAATGATGGTTTTTTTATATTTAATAATAACGTGCGTACTTGATTTTTTAATTTTGCCTTGCAACATAATATTCTTAATTTTAATCGAACTCGATCGACAGGTTTTATTCCAAACTATGGAACCTTGCGTTGTGATTTCTTAGCGATCGACGAGACTATTTCGTTACGATTTCGCTTTCATTTCCAGAGCACACAAATATTATATATACATATAAAGCGTCGACACGGTCGGTTGAGGCTCGTGTCGAGCAAAGTACAATTGCTGCACTCCTGCGATTTATCCTTGCATCGGCGTATATATAAATATATACAGACGAGCAATGTCGTTGTTCGTGCGCTCGCGCGCGATGTTGAAAATTGCGTTAACGAGACACAGAATCAAATTGAACAATGTGAAAAGCGTAGACGTGTCGTAGTTTTAATTAAACTCGTGAGGCATATTATTGAATGAATTTGCAGTTCCCTCTACATGCATGACGTCTCAAATGATTTATTCACGCGGAAAATGCCATTTTTTCATCTCGTATGGTATATAGATACATATATAAAATGTCACAAAGTATGGTAGAAACAGATTTGTAACAAGTCCGATTATTTCGTTGCGATAACTCTCCACGAATCTCCTTGTCAAAATGTACAGTGCATTCGTTTTCTCCAACTTCGCTCCGCCAAAAGAAAAAAAATAAAAAAAAAATTATATCCAAATAAACTAAACGGTTGAAAAAAAAAATCTTAGATGAAGGAAAAAATTAAATGTGTTTTCGTAATATCGTCAGTTCTCTGCCTCGTTAATATATTACGATGTTCTCTCAGTATTACAAAAATGAGACAAAAAAAATGCGAAAAAACAAAAAGAACTCTTATACTTTGATTCTTCGTTGCGAACACACAATACATATTACATATATAGGGATTTCCGTTTTTATGTCACGCGCACACAGAGGTAATCGATTTATCCAGATCGAATTTATAGCGACTAACCGAGTATTATAATATATTTACCAGAAGATTTATGTTTTCTTACAATATGTGCATGTATTTGCATCCGATGAGTGATGATGAAATAAAATATAAGGCATGAGTTTTTTATCGAATGCGTCATTGTGTCGTCCTTTATCTTACCTTGAACCTTCTTGAACAACATGCGAAATTGTAATTAACCGGAATCATGCTAATTGCTTTATGGAAATCAATTCTGAATTGCGCGTGATACTCTCTTGAAACTACTTTTTTATTGTTTATTTTGATGCAAACTTAGTAGAGTATGCTTAATTTATTCAGAACTTTCTCCGAAATGCTAATTGAACATTGGATGGTATCTGTTTGAAAGCTTTTTAAATTTATCAAAGATAAGGTCATAATTACTTATGCATCTCATAAAACAATCATAGCTACGAATATGAATGAATAAATCATTAGTTAAATATTAATTTTAAATATAATTTAATGACTAGCTTATCCTTATGTATATTAAATTTTTAATAATATATAACTTATTTCGACCTCTCATTTAGGAATAAAAATAAAAGTCACATCGAGCAAAAGCATCAAGGTTTGCAATAATAATAAAATCGATATAAGAGAAATCAACTCTGCGTTTTTATTATTCCAGCTATTTTTGTATAATCAGTTCAGATACATTGTTATAATTCTTGCAAATACGTTTACAAGACGTTACAAATAAAGCTCTATGTAGTTTTCCTTTCTCATTGTTGCAGATTGACGTCGAAACATCCCGTTAAATATTCCCCCTTGTATACCTTTTTTTTCATCGTCTCTATCTCCCGTACGTTCGGAACATGGCAAAAAGTCTTTTACCCCCGCTACAGTCGTGTAAAATGCCAAAGAATAGTATATTCGTTAAATTGCACGCTCTTTTAATCCTATCATTTTTTTCTTCGTTTTTTTCGTTTCGCGTAGTAAATGCAAAATTGACCCGATTGACTATAATGTTTCCCTTAAATATGTTTACGTTTCGTTTTGTCCCCCTACATGTATCATCGGCTTCACTCACCTCCAACGTACGCACGCAATCGCGCCTCGTAACATCAAAACAAAAAGAAAAGAAAAAAGAACCGAGGGGGTAATGGTTTCGCACACGAGCCATCGCTCTGAAATACCTATTTCTCTCATTTTTTTTTCTTTAATAAATACGTCGCAAATGATGCACGAATGTTACATAAATAAAACGCTATATGTATCGCATCGCCGTCGCACAATTGGTATAAATTATTCGATGGGGCGCTACGATGATCTACACACATTCAGAAGAGGACGACGAAAGAAAATGCAGAAGAGTATAACAGAGGTGGGGAGGAGTCGTGTGAAAAAGAGAAGAAAAAAATCATCGAGTCGACTCGCAATGCTTTTACGACGGCGGAAATTATGATTCTTAATATATCTTTTCCCAGCCTTTTCTTCTGTTTCTGCTGAACCTACCTATACGCGACCTTATCCTAACGGAAAGACGCAAATTTATAATAATTATTACAATAATTATGTAGTTGCGTGGTTTTTACAGTGATTCATAAATTATTATTATTATAATTATTATATAAGTAATTTGCAACATTGTATCCCGTGATACGCAAGTGTACAGGATTAGACACACTCTATATAGCAAGAAGGGATCTAAAATCAAATTCTAATTGCATTATAATTTTTGCAATGTAGTTCAATGATATATAAACATTGCAAAAGCAGGTGTATATACACAAACGTATGAAAGTATACTTTTAAAGGTTCGTTTTTCAAGTGCACATATCGTATAAATTTTGTATAAATTCCTATTGTCAAAATATAAGTGACATGTATAAATAATATTATTGTCAAGGATGTACAGGAATTCCATTTCATCAGAATATTTTGTTAGAAAAATTATTTTTAGTTCCAGTCTTTTCAGTCATATTTATGTAAATTCTATTCAGATCGATAACTAATTTGAAATTTAAAGTCAATTGAATACACATCAATTTTATTTTGACAGTAAAAAAAAATTGCATATATTCTTCATGAATTTATATTGGCGAAAAATATAAAAGATAAATAAAGCAATCAACATTTTCTATTATATACTTTTTATTTTTGATTTTAGAACCCTCACATGATAACAATGACGGAAGATAGATCGGAGCACAAATCCTTTCGGATGAGCACTTAATAACATGAACTTCAAATGTCTTTAGGTTGGATTCGCAATATATATTATGTAACTGATAATTTTTCATCTCTCTCGTATTCGATATTATGCGTAGCACTGCTGACGTTCGAAACGCTTTTTCTACACAACAGTACCGTTTTCATTCTACAATTTCCTCTCGTTTCTTCTCTTACTGAGCATGCTTTTTTACTTACAACTTTTATAGTCGAGTTTCTATTATGCCTACGATCTTCTGTTCTAAACGTAAAACTTGTATAATATTGCTTGATCTACAGAAACGAAAGTAGCATGGATTTGCACAAAGTTTACATGATTAAAAAATGACGAACATCCCAGTGCTTATTACGCCAAAAGGGTATATAAACAAAAAATGTACAAAGCGTTAAAAATTACGGCACGTTTTTGATACAAAAAAATAAAAAACAAACAAAAATAACTTAAACATACTTCTGGACACAGGTATACCTTGTCAATGAGATTACCAACAAGGTATAGACACTCTCTTTTTATCGGTCATTATTAGTAAAAAAATTTTGTAAAAAAATGCTCAGAGAAACTCGTCGATTTTCGAATATACAACTATACATCGCAAAATTCCTGTGTCCAATATAAACTCTATTTGCACATTATGGATTAAAATTTGTTTTTCTCACTACAAAATCATAGAAAATAAAAAAAAAATGATTATGCATTATATCACTTATGTTTTTCTTTTTAGTATCTGCGAAGAAAAAAAGAAAAAACGCTAGTATAGCGGTGAAACTTTAATTAAAGTTAAATCTCTCTCTTATGTCATGTATTGTCAGCTTCTGATACTCATTGCACGGTTCAAACTAATAGTACAATGATACAAACGCACGACGCACGTGATATTATTATCATTACGATTTTTGACTGGCGTTACGACATGTCGTTGCATCGTCAAATGAGTTTTTGCTCTTTCGTGTTGTTTTTTTTCATTTTTTCGTCGATTTCGTAGAAATACTCAATGACTCTTATACGCAATACCTTCATTTTCTACCCCGAAAAAGTAAGTAATATATATTCGTTTTTTATTTCTCTTTAATCCTTCAGTAACGGCGATTAAATACATCGTCGGCCGCTTTAGATTAGTTCTCATTATACCTTATCTCCAAAGCTGATTGAATAGATTAAGTAGATAATTTATTGCTAAGTAATTTGACTGGGATCCATCATCAAATTCTTTTCCCTTTTCATTCTCGCTCATATATACCTGATTCTCGATAATCGACCTTTGTTTTTGTATAGAGCACTCGCGAAAGAAATAAAAAATAAATTACTCAAAACGAGGAGGTACTGATAATTATATAATTATATCAATATAATATTCGCTCCCATTATTAATTCGCAAACTTTAAATATATAACTTATATACAATTCGTCGTCGTGCCACATAATAAATCTTTAAACTCATTTTCTTACAATTATTATTTTACACTCGAGCGCCAGAAAAAAATATTAAAACTGATCATTGCAACCATTTTCATTATCTAAAGCCTGGGAGATGAACATATGTATATATACGGTAAATAATACTATCTGAATTAAACACCAAAATCTATATAGCATTTTAACGTGATTTCTTTCACTTAATTATATAATATATTATATAATAATAATATACTAAAAATAGAGAAAAATAATTCGCAAGGTAATCGACGACATAATATAATATATATTTTCTAGTGTATACCTTTTTACATACTCTCTCTCTCTCTCGCTCTCTCTCGTTCTCTCTCGTTCTCTCCTTTTCACATAGACAATAAATGTATATAATGGTTAGTGAGCAGAAATGAGATGAAAAAATTTACAAAAACCGTTCGTTCGCCTCTAAGCGAAGCCAGTCTCTCGTTATATTTTATTTTTTTTCTCGTTAAAAGGTTATAGAAAAAACGGCACGCTCAAAAATGGTACAGACGATACAAGCCTATACATAACTGTGTATATATTTTCCTCGCGCTCGTTTAAAGTCGGAGAAAAGTCACGTGTGTGAGTACGCGATCGTGTATGTATATATATATATATATATACTATATAGGCAATATAATAAAATCTCGTCACACTCGCAACTACAACTTCATTTTCTCCTCTTTCTCTTTCTCTCTACTTTCTCTCATCTAATTAAAAATATGTATCAAGACTGTACATACAAGGTCAAAAAATTCTTATGGTAACTTTTCGGGTAAAAGATCGTGTATATAACGCAATATATAGGTCATCCTCTAAGAAAACGTTACCACGGCTGTATATATCCGAATTTTCTTTCTTTTTCGCGAACGTTTGCCGCTCTACGTATCGGCGAACGTTCGGATATGCGTGTATGTGCGCACACGCCGCAAAATACGCGCAGTTCTGTATGTCTCCCCGTTCTTGGGCGGCCGAGGTGATAGATGACATTTTAGGCCAGTGGGCGATCATTTCTGCCGCCACGGTCTTATGAGTCGTAAGAGGACGATCCGTGATCGTGCGCAGGACTGGGTGGCGTCGATGGGTTCGAGCTGTTATTCGAGGCTATTGAGTGTCGCGGACTACCTCCAGACACGTGCTCCTATTGTTTTAAAATATCCGTTAGTGGTTTTACTTTTGAACTTTTCGATGTTTTAGTCTTTAACTTTTAGATCTCATTAGGTTTATAAGTACATCTTAAATAGATTCACAAATAAAAATCTTCAAGCGCATTTGAAATTATAGGTTTTATACTTAGATAACTTTTTTATTCTACCTTTACTAAAATTAATAAAAAGTTGTACTTAGTTTAAATGTATAATTATTGAAGTATACCTTATCCTGTAGGGATGCAATACTTCCAAGAGAATGAGGAGTGTGCGATCGTAAGTGCAAAGATTCCGAATCGACTTGGTCTACAGGTGTACGTGGCAACGATGGTGGTGTAGCAGTTGGTCTCGGTGGAGCTGGTCCTCTTCTTGATGATGTTGAACCTAGTGTGAGAATTTTCATATAATAACAATAATTTAATAAACATATAGGTTGACTTAACCCTTAAATGACACACGTCAAAATGTTTACATAAGTTCTACACGGGGTCTTTTGGACCAGTGTGAAAAAATGCCTATAACTTTTTTATTACAAACAGCTTGGTCCAAGCCCCGACTAATACTAGGTGGCGCTACAGGGAGCAAATATTTGGCGCGCA
>UXGD01005615.1:0-14052 GCA_900474315.1 Torymus auratus
ACCATGTTTCAGAGGATTTGAAATTTTCACCTTGCTCAGTTGACCTGAAATTACCCATATATATATATATATATATGCATACGTGTGTATGTATGCGTGCATGCACGTGTTTGCGCGCGCGTATATGTGAGTGTTTCCGTGTGCGTGAGTGTTTTCGTATGTGTATATATATGTGCGTATATATATGTGTGTGTGTGCGTGTAATTTTATAATTTTGTAAATAAGCATTTCGAAAAAAGCGTGGATACGCTTCGAAACTTCTAAAGTGATTTTAACCTGTGCCATGTAGTTCTTTTGTGGTGAAAAGGTGTTTGCTGAATACGAATTACAACTGTTTCCTTTTTCCATTAAAAGCTCCCAATTTTTAATGTACTTTTTTACATTATCCGAAAGAGCTACAAAAAATCATTATGGAGTCATCTATGAGACATGAAAAGACAGCTTTATTATATATAAAAAAATGCGTTTATGATTTAAAGAACTGCTTAAAAATAAGTAGTTTATCGTGATTTTGAAAAATTTCCAATAAAAAAAAAACTAACGGAACTACGAGGAGGATGCGTGACGCCCCGATATATACCGCGTGGTAAACTCGGTCCGACAGTTGCACGATAATGGAATAATAATTCCTCCCTGAGTCGTAAATTGATGTGCAAACCTTGCGCCCGCGAGCTAACTCTGTAATTAGATACGGAAATTCATCTATTTTGGACGAGTTAACTCGGCCGCTCTCTTCCTGCGCGTTTGGTGCCATATTCTGTAAATTTAACGCTAAATTTAATGTACTTTTTAATGCTAGTATACAAGTGCAGACGAATTGTCGTGTTTTATACTCAAAGTAACGCTGCGTTATAGTAACAAAATATGGTTAGGGAGTTGCATATGAACGCTCCCGAGCTTCACGAAGTTATAAAGGAACCGTTTTCGCAAGTGCTTTTAATTAATTTCTGTTTACGTCGAGCGCGGTGGCGAATGAGAGAGGGGAAGGATATCTTAAGAGGCGCCACTTCTCCCTCCCCCCATCCCCTTCTCGAACTTTCTCCGGTAAACGCTTTCTTCAGCCTCATCTCCTGTAAGGAGTGTAATAACGCAAAGTGCGCCCGCTGACAAGTCTGGGGACGAGAGAGGGGACACTTGATATTTTATGCCACCATTTGCCTCCTGGAAATTGCCACTTTGACGCGCGCGTGCCATCGAAATTCAAAAGCATTGCTTCTTTTTTCCGCGGCGCAGCAGTTAGTTTCGTCGGCCATTACAGTGTCATCGCTGCATTACACTTCGGTCTCTATCTCTACACAGCGCTGTTATTCTGTTGGAATCTTCAATTACACACGGGAATAAGATACTTGTATAGTTATTCAGCATTGTCTAAATGACTTTATAGTCTGAATTTGTGCTTAAAGTGTTTTTCAAATATTTTGCGAAGCAATTGATCATCTGGCAGTCGATAATTAACTTTTTGTCTTATAGAATTTCACTCTCCGACTCAAGTTGTGAGAAGGGTCAACAAGTTGGTACTTACTTCACAAATATAAGGTTCCATCTAGTGAAACGTTACTCGAAAGTTTCAAGTATTAACTATTTTTATTTCTTTTGTGCACTCTATCTCTGTAAAATATTCGATTAAGGTACTGACTCCTTGAGATATTCGGAAAATTGAAAATCGCTTCTAAATTGATCCTGTGGTATGCGTCCTCTTTTCATCGAAAAATATTCATCAAAAAATCTATTAAAAATTTAATGAGAAATAGGAATTTATTCATTGATATAATAGGTATTGGTCAAAATAAGTTATGATCTATTTCATAGAAATAGTTATTTTCGATACAAGTGCGATAAAAATGATTGTGGCACAAGTGTGTGTTTGTCGCCCGAGCGACGCGAGGGTGACAATCACACTTGTGCGAGAATCATTTTTCGCACGTGTATCAAACATTATTATTTTTTCCTGTGCGCTTGCGAAGGCAAGCGTGCGTAAAGTGGACACTTTGCGCACGGAGTGTGAAAAAAAAACTGTAGCAGTCCGAAAGCCGTTTTAAACTAATGACTAATTGGAATGGATAATCTAGAAACGACGTGATAGGGATAAATTATTAACAAACGCGAGTCAGACCTTTATCACTTGGTTTTCTACTGTCAATTGTTATCAGACCGTAATTGTACTCCTTGTATCTTCTTATTTTGTATATTCGTTTTGAAATGTCATCCGTAATACTACCTACCAGTCAGACTTTTTTCTAAAATATGAAAAAAGCCATGATAGGGGCTCAAACGCTCTAGTCCCAATTCAATCCATTAACGTTTGATTGGTATTGGCAATTTGGATAGGTATAATTAATACTAATTTTGCTTTAGCACGCACATCTCTCTAATTTCTGAAGTGGGCAAGGGAACGGGTCAATAGTCTTCAATGCAAATACAAATATACGCATGTGCAAGCGCGATCACTCACACCAGCCACATCATTTGCTCTCGGATTTTCACGAGCTCGCGGTCGTCAAAGATTTTGCATCCCCATACCTCGATGCTGTTCCTCTTCCGAACCTGAAAGGCATTCATCAATCAAAGAGAGAGAGAGAGAGAGAGATAGAGAGAGAGAGAGAGAGAGAGAGAGAGAGAGAGGGAGAGGGAGAGAGAGGGAGAAGAGAGAGAAAGAGAGAGAGAGAGAGAGAGAGAGAGAGAAAAAGAGAGAGAGAGAGACGACCTACATCCATTCGCGTCGGTCGCGTGTTTATTAAAATATTCGAAAGTTGTTCGATTAAAGTTCGCCCTGGCGTAAAACGCGTACGTCACGTTTGATTGAAAGGCGGCAGCAGCAGCGTCGACGAGGGTGAATACTCCGGCGCGCTTCAGCGGTATTGCCAACGCGATCTGTTTCGAGCATTTTTCTTTCTTTCTTTAGCTCTCATGCAGCGTCAAGTGCGGAATGGTTCTGCGAAGTACGAATATTTCTCACGCGTATATATGAGCGCAAACACCCGAAGCGATGACGAGCACAAAACTGGAAGGGCTAATTCTTTATACGCCACGGTATGACTCTATATGGTGATTTAATAAATAATGCATTTGGAGGAGGATGGACAGAGGGAGAACAATAACGCGAGGGATTCGCGCGGATTCTTTTGCATGGAGCGCAGTGTGGTCGAACGATTTGTTTTTATTCCGAAAACAAGAAAATTCACGTTGATTGATAGTGTTCTTGCAAGTCGTGCTTTATTTTTAATGGAAATCAAACACGCTTATTTTGATGTTCTTCGACTTTTTTGGGTAAGCCTAAAAACTGTTATCATGCGTCAAGTACTTTACGACTTATTATTAATGTTATATATAGGGAAAGTCATGATACATATCTGCAATTACCTCAGTTCGCTATTTGTTGCTTAAGTTAGTGCAGGAATAACTCATAGGGTTATTATGTTGTCAGAAAATTATACATTGAAACTAAATAGAAAGATGGATTCTCCGTACTAATTATGTAATAGTGAAATAAAGATTGGGTTCACGATCACGAATGGCATTATTGAAACCAAACATAGAACTTTTTGAATTTCTAAATGACGTGCCATTTACGGCTCACTTACCGTCAACATTAAAAGTTATACCTTTCTACGATGGGTTATATATACAGTTCGAAAGATCCCTTGAGAGATTTATATGAATGTACTATCGAGTAAACTTAAATTTCTGCAAAACGCTACATCGCTTGCGAAAAAGCGGGTCAAGAAGATCTCCCACCATCTCCTTTTTCTCCTCGAATGATTTATAAGCCGTTTATTAATGCTGAAAACAACAAATGCAGACACACTGTACATAACTGCCACAACTTAGAACGTTAAACCTGCTTGCGCGTTCTTGCTCTCTTCCTCTTTTATTTTCTACTTTAAATTATACGCAAATGACGTGAAAAGATGAAAAGCTATTTATTGCTGGTGAAAATAAAACTTGAGAAGAAATAAAAAATGCTGAGCGCTTAACGAGTTTTTCTTCGTGTACCCCTTCGACTTATTCTTCGACCCCTACCTCCTGCTCTTTCTCTTCATAGAATTTGAAATTTCGTTATAGTAGAAGGATAGAGTGAGAGTTAGAGAAAGAGAGAAAGAGAGAGAGGGAGAGACCACCCCAATGAGCCAGAGGACGTTTTTGATCCACGAACGGCGGGCAAAATGACGCGGAGGAGCCACGTTGTAAAACGACCGAATGAATATTAATTCGGTCATGTCGACGTCGCCGGTGAAGTAGTAAGTCTCTCTCACTCACTCACCTCTTTTCATCTCTCTTTTCCTTCTCTCTTTCCCCTCTCTCCACCCTCTCCTCTCTCTCTCCGATTCCTATTAAAAACTCTGGGAAACAGAGAGCTAATCTTTCCGCGCGACCCGGAAAAGAGAGGGACAAAGGGGTAAAGTGAACGAAGAGGTCGAGTGCAGCGCGAACTTTGGATCTTTTGCAAATATTGGCCAACAGGAAGGGGACATATAATGCACTGGATAATCGAGCGCGCACACTTAGTCAGTGCACGATCGGGGAGAAAAATTTGGGAGTGTACTGACAGCAGAAGTGACGGAGTTTTCTCGTCTTATCCCACTTCTCCTTGTCCTCTGCTGTGCCGTGATTTTGGTCGCATCTAGAGTCTTCTCTACGAAAAACATCTAGAGTCTTTTCTATGAAGGAACATGTCGACCAAAGTCAAAATTTACAAAGCCTGGGAGCCTCAACGAGGGAGGCGACGATTTTTCTCTTGAACTTGTAGGTTCGAAAAGGGAAAAGCAAAATTTTTCTCGAAATTTTATCAATGAAATTCATGAATGCTTATAAAATTTTATTTTTTAATGTTTACAAGCAAAGCTAAACGCATTAATTATCAAGCAAAATCATTACTTGATAAAGCCATTCTGACTTCAATTCTTATTTGCGCTACCAATATACATGAATTATGATAGTCTAGCTTCTAACACACACACTACTTTCTTCTTTTTGTGAGTCTATTTTATTATTATATTGCTTTTGAATAGTCTCTAGTCAAATAAACTATCTTAAAACGAAATTACTTTTTTTATATTAATGTATATATCATCATAAAAAAAAATTTCATTAATTGACAATTTGACTATTCCGTTGATGTTCCTACTACATTAAATCTAGATTTCCGGGAAACGAATTGATTACAGCGAAAACAGTATAAATTAAATCAATTTTCTCCAAATGAATTAGCCATAAATTGGCTGTTCTTTGTGTGAAATACGCCCGCACAGCTACGCATCTATTTTGTATAATGGCTTGTACGCACGTATATCGAACAACTGCATTCTTGTATGGTAATAGGAGTATTCCTTTTACCGAAAAATAGATTGAGCTGATCTGCGTAACACAGTATTTATTCGATTAACAATAAATCTTCATTTTGCTCTCTTATTCATTAATTTATTTATTCATATTAAACGGTCCAGCATGCCCATATACAGATACAATATATTGCAATAATTATAGTTAGAAAGGTCAGTAGAAAGGTCTAAAATATGTCTTTCATATGTCATTTCGTGCCTGCACTCAATCAGATGTCAGAGATATTGCAGTTTGAAACAGTTTAAAATTTTTTGACCTTGAAGATGATTTTAGAAACGAATAAATAAAATTAGGAACATTTGTGCATATCTAGATTTATTGGGACAATTTATTCTGAGAAAAGAAGTAACACGTGAAAAAACCTTTTTCCAAGGGGTGAGGACGCGGAAGAGGGTTAGGAAGGTGCTTACGAGTTTTTATAGGTAATTTTCTAAAAGCTGGAGAGGATGCTTTTAGCTATGTAAGTGGGAGATACCCTACAACACATGTCACTATAGGAGTCATTTATATTTATATAAACAGAGAAACGTGAGGGCCCAAGGTGAGATCTTTGTGGATCCCGTAAAGTGACCATAAAAGTTCATTCGTCATTTAATTAGTGATTTTTATAGAAAGTATTTTTTATGAAAGAGATACATAATTTTTGTAAAGAAAACACTCCTAAATTTTTAGAAAATATCAGGAACTATACTTTTGAATATGTTAAACACAGGTGTTTCCAAAGCAGACGAACATCCTTTCACAAAGTATGAGAGTATGTCATTAGAGCCTAGGTTTCACACTATATCATGCGGAGATTGTATAGATAAATTATTTATATAGATAAATGTGTGATATACAAAGATCATTAGTATCTATGCCCTGTATATAACTTAAAATACAATATCTGTCCACAGATCCAAAGGGTTGACAGGAAGGATCCATTATTTGTAAATTCGTCTTGATATTTTCAAGCTGCTAATTACAAAAAATTGCAATTGCTTTGCCCTTTTGTCAATCAATCCTTTGGAAATGCATTTGTAAAATAATTTGTTTCATTCGCATTGGCAAGCAATGATTCTTATTAAAAATAATCGTAATTTCTTTACTCATTGGTAATCAAATAAAAAGTATTTCCCCTGCGGTTACTAATCACCTCATGTTAAAATGTTACATAAACACTTTCCTCCTACATTACCACATACTCTCCATTAATTGTCGAAATTTATTAATTTATGCATCAAGTATTACGTTCGCACGCACGCATGTGGGGACGTGATATTGATAGAAGCTCATTCGCCGCGGGCGCGTGCCGAGATTGTCGTTATCGCGAGACTTAAGCTGTAATCGTTGTCCTGCCAAATTGCACCGTTAATCACTTCATCGTCAACCTACGCGCGTAATTCCGCATACGCGCGTGCCGCAGTAGCGGCGGACGCAAACACGACGCCTGCCCTCGTTCTCTCTCTCTCTCTCTCTCTCTCTCTCTCACTCACTACCTCTCTCTCGTTCGGTTTCACGCTTTCTATGCAAATTGAATTACTTTGTCTCTCCACAGCGCATTGGCTACGCTCTGCGTTCGCGCAGTAAAATTTTATTATTTTTACGACTCGTAAATAGCCCATGTCATAAGTATACGCGTGCTTGGGCGTGTATCCACCGCGAAATATTCGGATAATCACTGCGTGTGCTGGAATATATACAAGGTAGTTCAAGAAACTAACGAGGACATTTGCGTACACGTGCACGTGTTTGATAATATTCTGATGATGCGTAACAAACAATCCGGCAAGAGAATTGCTCCATTACAAGTTAACACCCGCAAGCATGTGGGAGGCATCTAGGCCTACGGTTGCACGCGCGCAATGGTACGCCGCTGCTCGTCAACCTCCGTTGCCCGAACACTCGGTTATAATTATCGAATAATTACTACGCTAAATTAGAAGCTAACCATCCAAAGCGAATTCAATTTCTCGCGTCCTGATGAGACTGCGTAACGACTTGCTAATCCTCTCTCGCGCCCTAGCTCGTGTGAGCGTTAACAGTGCCAGGCCCGGTGCGAAACTGAGAGCCAAGGTATATTTACAGACGCGTGTGATTGTGTCAGATCGAGGCGATCCATTTCGTTTAACTATAATTGTGTTTATTAATCTCGTCGTTGATTAAAATCATTTCGAACAAAATAGAATTTACAAGCTATATCAAATTTTCTAAATTTATGTAATAAAACACGAGGGCTGAGTAAATCAACCGATTAAACGAGCGCGCCATGCGTCGTTCTATAAAACAATGGGAATAATTGAAATGCCGACTTTCACGAGCAAACGTTTCTATAGGAAGGTTTGAAAATATTTTCTGGTGAATAAAAAAAAACAACAACAACTGTTGTCCGCCCCTTCTTTGCCTTGCGCCAACAAAGTACCTGAGACTCGCACGTGTATAAGTGTGGGAGAAGAACAAAAAATATCTGTCTCTTTTATTTATTTTATCGGAAAATGCGATCGGGTTTTGGCACTTCATAGCTCGATAGCCAAAGCAAAGAAAAGAGAGAGACATAGAGAGGGAGAGAGAGATAGATGCAGAGGGCGAGTCGAGGCGGTCCGGATGAGGTAAAGAACGAAATACGATAAATACTTCCATAAATTCTGAAGCTAATTAATTTCTTATCTCGTGTAGCTACGCATCGTAGGCTCTCTCTCTCCCTCTTCCTCTTCTTTTGCTTTCTTTTCAAAAATAGCTTGATTTGCGAAGAACGGCACCATCCGGACGATGACACTTTATCATTGCACAATTATTACTCTTCCACGCTTCTTTTCTTCGTGATATACCTACGGACTTTCGAGTGCGAAGGGGAGAGTGGAGAAGGACAGAGATGCGTATAGGTGCAGGCGTAAGCGGTCCACGTGTAGAGGGGGGCGAGCGAGCAAGCGAGCCCAGTCAGGGTTATTTATTTTCCGGGTAACTGTAATTTTTCAAACGCTGCCCGCGGATAAATGTGCCAGGCTGCTTTTGACGCGCCTGAAAAATACGGTGTCGGCGGCCTGGCGGCGCAGGTGCACTCACACGCACGTTCACACTGGCGAATTCTCCTGCAAGGTGTTACATCGAGAGTGTACGTTAAGTCTCCGTATGGACCCGAGAACCACGTTCGATCGTTGGGCCGGCTTTATTTCCGACTCTCGTATACTTAATACTAGCGACCTGAGAGGCTATCCTATCGAAGCTTCTCCGCCTGCACCCGCACGTCCTAGCGCATATATGAGAAAATCCACAATACTTTCAACTACAATTTGAAGTGTTTTTTTTAAACTAATGTAAATGTTGCTATTTAGCTTACCTTACGAAGCTCAGAAACTAGACTAGACATCAGATCTTCAATGTAAATCAGAAAATAAGTTCTGTAATCGATATGAGTGTACATCGCATGGCGTAGCCTGGGGATGTATACTCATATCGATTACAGGACTTGTTTTCTAGTTTACATAAGAGATTTGACATCCAGTCTAGTTACTGTGCTTCGTAGGGCAGGCTAATAATAGCATAACAAATTACTTGAAAAAAAATACTCGCCTATAGTCAAAAGTATTGTGGATTTGCTGACGTATGCATGCTGGTCCCGGCTTTTCTTCTGTTCTACTGATACTATTACTCCCTTACATTGCTGCTGCTTTTTCCATTAACTTTGTCTACCTATCACTTGTTATTTGTCTTCTATTCAAGTTCTCGTGAATCAAACTGATGAGCTGCTCGAACTTCCGACAGGTATGATTTTACAGGATGGCACCGATAAATTTTTACTTCATAGAAGAAGCGATGGTTTCGGTATGGTGGATGTTAATTATTTACCACCTTCGTTAACTCCAATTTAGAGTTCATGGGTCAAAAGTAAAAAGAGTACTCGTTATAGAGAAAACGGGGGAGAAAGAGAGTCGAGAAGAGGCCAACAAAGCAATTTCGTGCGCAGAACAGGCCAGGAATTGATGTCGCATTAGCAGTTCTTGATTTATCGATATCGAAATGGCTGGGTTGTAAAAAGTGCTCTTCCTCTGAGACTTTATAATAATAACGAGTTATTTATTTTTGAAAAATGATAAACTATAAATAGCATTCAATACATGTGTTCTTTTCTCTCATTTTCATTCCACATGTAACTGCAATGCTCACAATCGGAAAGATGAGTTCAGCAAACATCTACAGGAAAAGAATTAATTATTGGAAATCCAGATTGCGATTGATGGCGCGTGGGAGAGGGGGGGGGTGTTTAAAACTTGCAATAAAATCCACCACTCGGTGGTCGCCCGATCTCCGGCTAGCTCAGTTGAATCTGCGGTAAAAAGCCAATCCAATAGAAATTACTATCAGAGAGCAAACATCACTATACGGGAGGAGTAAGCAGTATTCAATTTAGCAGGGCCGCTGATATTTCATAGAATACGATATCAGAGATGAAGATGAGATGTGCCCGGGTACCTACCAAAAAGACTGAACTTTGTCATCATGTGTATACACAAACGCACACACACACACATTAATATGTGTGCGGCACTTGCAATCAGTTTATCGCTAACCTGTAAAATTATCGCCGATCGATCGATTCAGCTTGTGCGCGAGGAAAATAAGCTGCATTTCGCAAAAACCGTGATTTTCAATTTTACGCACCGAATATACGTACATAAAAATGAAAATTAATTCGTCTGCTTTTCAGATATTTTCAGTGATTTGGGACTGAATTTGATGAGACATGTGCCTGCGCCGCATACCAGACCCAAAAAGCAAAGGGTGCACAAAGTGGGATGCACTTAAATGTACTATATTGCACGGTGTGAAATATAAAATTTACGCATAATTATGAGTAATAGTCGTCTGTAAAAATAATTGTATAAAATAGGAAAATTCATATTCTACACACTTTTTGTGTAAAATAGGGATAACATTTTTAAGAGTGTAACTTGATCACTCAATTAGATCTAATTGTGACACTTTTATCAACATTTTACATAGTATCATCGATTAATAAATAACCCCCCTCACCGCCATGAAAATTACCCTTATACAGCGCAGACGCTACTTACTCCTGAACATAATTGTAATTGTTCAATATTGCAAGATCGATGATATCGCGCGCACAGTGCCGGGAGTCGCTTCAAGCATCTCAGCCCTTGCATAAACGTTCGAGCGCACTCACGCGATATTCCACACGCCCACATACGCGCGCGTGTTGTGTGTATGTGTGGGTGTGTGTGTTCGCGCACAACGCGTACAGAAGCGTGTACCCTGCTGCTACGGTACCGATCGATCAATTACTTGGAGTTCGCCAATTGAGATAGAATGAAATCAGGGGGTCATCAGACAGTGCGCGTGTGCGAGGAACGTAGGTGGCACCGATAAAGCACGCGAGATAGTTCAAGTTTCCTAAAGCACCTTCGACCTTTTCACACCCGATTATTCAGTCTCTTTCTCTCTCTTTCTCTCTCTGCCTCTCTGCTTCGCTCTCGAACTCTGTCTGTATTCTCACAGCATTAGCCTCCATTACTTTGAAACTACAGATTATTTTAAACAAAAGGTGGTTTTCGGTAGGTGTAAGGAGGAAGCTGAGCATGTTTTATTATTCAGTCATTCGTCAATGTCAATGGAAAGTAGCGTACGCGCGTCATTGAATAGAAATGCACATTAGAATGTCTAAACGTCTTGAATTCTGAGTGAAGCTAAGTAAACTAATGAATTCCGGGCTTTGATACAGTAGGGTATTATGAATAGCGTTATAAATGAATTTATTTCTCCAAAAGCTTGTGGCAGTTTTCAGTTAAAGTGGTAAATTCGTTTGCTTACTCTCTCAAAAGACTAATACTTATTCTCTAGTCAACACTCACTTTTTGGAATAGTGGAATCAAGTTTTTACTATAGATTTTTCAACTAATTTGGATCACTGAACGCGGAATATACAATAATATTACAACGAAACTCCGTGGTACGTCGTGTCTAAGCGCCATTTATCTTTATTATTATTGTTATTATTATTCTCACAATCACATTGCCAGTATTAATTTACGCCCTCTTTATGTAGTCATCAAAGTGGTATAAGCGTCTAATCTTGGGTATGCTGAAACTCGCTGAATATTTACCGTATGCCGCAGCGCTGGCTTTATATCGATGCGCGCGATATAAGAAAAAAAGGTTGTATCTGTAGCTGCTGTGTCTCGCACGTTCGGTATTTTGTGTCTCACACAATATTCGAACGAACTACCGGACTCAAGGATGGTGGCGACTTTCCACCGAATGGTTTATCGGGAATTTGCGCTTCTCTCATAGATAAAAGTCTTTTCCCTCCTGCAATGTCGCGCAAGTAATGCGCTCACGCTTCCATCGTCGCTGAAAACGTCTCGACGACGCCGATGAAAGGACTTTAAAAGCTCTTCCAGCATGAACCCACTGGCGCATATCGTACAGCGGTAGGCGAGCTTTTTTTGCTTGGTTGCCTTTATTGTTGATGCTACAGCTGCTGCTCTTTCATATAAAATGAAGAAAAACAATGGTTATTCTTTTAAAATGAGAGAAAATTCGTTGCAATGACTGGCCTATAAAGCAACCGAACGGATCCCTTAGGTTGTACAATAATCTTTTAAGCGTCTTCAAAGTATTCCCTGGCGAGCGAGTACTACCTACTGAAAAGAACAAACTTTGTGCTTTTGAAGAAGGTTAAGTCTTCGAGCAAACATCTAAAGAGAATGCCAGTTTATACAAAATATTTATGAGAAACCTGTAAACTAATGAAAACGTTAAAAAGTCTATCATAACTTATACACTAAAATCAATATTTATTGAAGCAGAACGTTATATAAGGTGAATTATATAAAATTATATAAGTACGTTAAGGAATATGATTGACATATGCAGACAATCAAGTTTCCTAACTGCAGGGTCCGTAGTTCGAACGTTGTCGAGTGTTACTTTTTATAAAAAGTGACATATCTGACATAATAAAAAACCATTGCCAATACATATGCACTTAGTTTCTGAAACATAATTTATTTTTATACTGCTTACGAAAAAATGTAAAAACAAATTTTTTGAATGTATAATATATTATAGCATTGAAGACTGCCAGAGACATTTCTGCTCCTCTTTGGAAAAAATTACAATAAAAAAAACTGCACGGAATGCATCTACTCTCGCTAGTTGTATAACAGAAGGAAAATATATTTTTCTGAGTATAAAGAACAGTTTTGAGTAGGTATGTTTGAATTTCATATTTTAATTTTACAATTTCTGTATTATTTTATAAAAAATTTTAATCTAGTAATTTTCCTAGCTCAACCGGTAGCAAGAAACTTTCTCGCACTGTACGTATAAGTATTCCTCACAACTTTCCTCCCTTTCCTTCTCTCGGTCTCTCCTCAAACGACACAGGGCTTCTTAAAACGAGAGTGATAACAGTTGCAGCTGATTTGCAGTCATTGCTCCCGATGGCCGCAAGCCGAGGGCAGAGGTAGAAGGAAAAAGTTTGGCAATTTTGGCGGTCTAAATGACAGCAACATTTTTCCGCAGCACGTACACGTCCACTCTTAAGGCAGACTGGCCCTCGTATCCGAGCTCCTTCCTTAAGACTTATGAACAGGCACAGTACCTCACTGGTCGCCGGGCACATAAACGTTATTGGTCCCTTCGCTATTATTCCTTCGATTTATTTCGTGAAAACGTTCGCGCCGACAACCACAATTCACTAGTAATAATTACAGAAGAAAAATTACTATCTGTTATGAGCTGCAAAAACATAAAAATGTATTTATTTTTTTTTCTCCCTCATATAAGTTTTTTGAGTTGTTTAGTTTTTTGTAATGAACTCCGGTACTGCACAATTTGTTTCATTTAAATGATTCCACACAAAATTATATTTTTTGTTCATTTGTTTTCTGACTAATTTTAAACCCGTTCGAATTGCAGAAACGATTGCCAGCGTATTACTAAAATGGAAAAATACCTTTGTTAATTTTATATGAAATAAAAGTTCGAAATATGTACCGAAAATAAAGTTACACCTTTCAAATCCTAAAATAAAATATTATTGATTTGTATGCCGGCTTCAAGATTATTCTATAAAAGGAATACTAATTATAAGTATATGCATCGTATAATATTTATCTAAATGTTGATTTCAGAGCTGCGAGTGTTGAGCTGAGAATTTCGGTACTATTATGTGATTATTTCTTGTTTCAGAACTATTATTTTCAGGGCAGTACTTTATATTTACAAGAATCATATACGTTGAAGAACGAGAACTTCCAAAATTAATAGCGATATCGACCGCAAAAAGAATTCAGTAAGGGCAATGGTCGTATAGGTTAAGTTTTCAGATTTGTAATGACGTTAAAATGTATGGAGTCGCGCTGAAGTCGTCTAGCCGAGCTCATTTGTCGAGAAATATTATTGTGAGTATCTCCGCGACTGAATGTGGAATTGTACGAGATACCTAACGCGAGATATGTATATTCTGTAAAACGTGGAAATGCGCAAGGGGCGAAAAATTCAAAGCCGAGTATCCGATTTCCTAAAAAGTATGCATAGAGTAAAATGGAGCATACAAGGAGCCATGCGCGCACTTCCATCTTCAACTAAAGGAGCTGATTAAGACCAAATGGATTTGTGTGCATGGCTACGCGAGAAAATGCCACCGTTAGAAGCGTGCTTGTTATACGAGAGATTCACGTTCACTTCATCCTTGCGAGGTTGATTGAG
>UXGD01005616.1:0-14051 GCA_900474315.1 Torymus auratus
AGGCCATGTGAAACCCAAATTTCAATATTTTTTAAATCAACATTCAAACGTTTATTTGGAAAAAGACGAACATCAAGTGCTCCGTACACGTAAACACTATATGCTGATTTTTTTCTGGATAATTCTATTGATATTTTCATGAGATATCCATTTTTGAAAAGTGGTCAATTGCAGAGATCTACTGACCGACAGTACGGTTTTTATTTAATTAAACAAATTCTCATGATTTTTTTGGAAAAAGACAAACGTCAAGCGCTCCGTATATGTTAATACTATACTCAGTTTTTTTAATGATTCTATTAGTATTTTCATGAGATATCCATGTTTGAAAATTATGTCGGTATTTCACATCATCTTAAATTGAAGAAGTAAAGCGGTGCAATAAACTATGAAATTTTACGTTTCATTGCAAGTCGGTTTAAAATGTTGGAACCTCAGCCTCTTCAAAAAGCTCGTTAATGGCAAAAGAACTAGAAACGAAGCAACCTCGCTCTACGTCTCTCTTCCTTTCTCTTTCTTTCGATCGTTCTCGTTCTGCCACCACCTCTGTCAGCAATATTCCACATCGATAAATGCCAATTTCGCTAATGTACCTTCGATCGATCTCAACTCACCCGAACATTAAAGCTCTCGCTATCTCCCTCGCACTTTCGGTTACTTTTCCGCTCGCGCTTTTGCATACCATCTTTTTGATTCTCCACTTTACTTTCTATCACCGCCTGTTTCTGTATTTGTTTTATTCTTCATTTCTATAAACGACTAGTACCTATACTTATTCGAAAGCAATTCAACAAAAAACGTAATGATTAAATATAAATGACTAACGTCAGCATTTTATTTTATAAATTAAAATGTAGACATTTGTGGGATTGAAATTGTGGCCAAAAGAAATAAATCATTCGTTATAAAGAAAAGGTTAAAATGATAATAGATAACGATTATCGTTGTACATTCGTTGATTTATTTATGGTATAGAATTTTTAATTCGTTCAATTAGAACCATACTAAATAAACAAAAAAGAAAACAGAAAATAACCAAACAAATACGATAAAAAGTATGACTCTACTGCCAATACAAAGTAAGTCGCTTGCTTGCTCCTAAGATAACATGATATTCTAGTTTTTCGTTTTCCTAAGCTAACAATGAATCCAAGAAATACCTGACAGGAATGAGCCAAGTGCGCGAAACGAGGCAGTAAACGTAAAGTAGCGAAAGAACAAACTCCAGGAATCGGCGGTATAGAGATTGCGTCAAGCTGACAAACTAAGTGCGGAATCCACTCCCTTCCTTTTGGTATCGTTTATTTTCGCTTTTTCACAATTTTCTGTCTCCGTCGCTGTAACTCTTACTCTTTTTTTTGTATTTTTTCTTCATACGCATACACATACTTTTCAGTTTTTATTCTTTTTTACATCGTACGACAGGTCTGTCTCATTCCTCTTAACTTCGCTTTCGTTTTTTTCTATTTATCAAAATTTCTCTTTACTTTTATAGTATTTCTTTTATACACGCTCTTCATTCGTTTTCTCCTTTCTTTTTTCATTTCTTTCAAAATTTTCACAACATCTTCACGTTTTAAATCTCCTTTTCTCTATTCCTTTATATTTTGCTCTTCCTTTGTTTTCGCATTTACTTAGTTATGTTAGTTAATAGATTAAATTTTAAATATAATTAAACTTCATGTTCCAGTTAGAGGAATTGCGTTTTCTGTTTAAATACCGCTTAAGATCTTAAATTTTGGGTACCATTATGGGTATGACTTCAGAACAATACAAATATCTGTCTGAATAAGAGGAACGCAAAACACTGTAATTATGATTCATGTTAATTTGCTATTTGTCCGTAAATAGCTAACGACAAACCCTCATAATTTGTACTCAAGTGCACGTTATCTTAATTTCTTCTGCAAAATTGACAACTTCCCTCTTTCTCTTTCATCACTCAATGACCTGAAAACCCTATATACCGACCCCGTTCGCACTCCTCTCCTATAGAGCTCTCTCTCCTTTTATCAAGCCAATCCGCGATCACGTTCGCAGCGTTTGACGCACAGCGAAGATCGCATCTTCACTGCCTGCCGCGCACACTCACCCAACTCGTTCGCCGTGAGGGGCGGGCGGAGAGAGATCACGCTGCTGATTCCGCGTGGAACGACTAGGTATACGTCGCCGCATAGCCAGCGCGCTCTCTGGTAATCCCCGGAACGCGCGAAGCGTCGGCCACACTCTGCGGCCGCCTTTGCCGCGCGCACGGCTCCGATTATTAGATCGTATAGCGCGCGGCCGCGCCAGTGGCTAGCCACCCCCAAGATTCTGTGCTGGATATTGCCCCTCGTGTGCGCGCGCTGCATCCGATGCCGCGCGCCTGGCGACCGTGAATTTACGCACGCTCGCGCGATTAAGCACTTCGGGGGATTCATTGCGCGCGGCGGTTTCTTCGTGGCCGGCGCAGGTTGTACGAAACCGCTGGGATCGCGACGATATCCGTTAATTTTCAAAGTGAGGTGGCTGGTTAGTTAGGGGTGGTAATCTAGTGTACAATTAACGGCTGGCGCTGAGTATTTATGAGCGAAATAATTTAAGTAATTAAGTGTTACTAATTAGCTCTTTAATACAGACATATATATGTAATCTAGATCAAAGGATTTGTTAAATACAGTTTGCGAAAGAATCTAAGGGAAATAATTTGATTTTGAATAAAAGATACGGGCTTACAGAATTCTAATAATAGATTTTAGCATTCTGTTTGTTTCCATTATCATGTATAAATGAACCGGGACAATTCTATTGTTTGTATGCAGACTATATAATAGATTTTGTAAATAAATCTCATTGCATGCGTCGAAAATCTTTTCAGCAAACAACATTTTCAATCAAATAATAACCTCGAGCAAACGCGTTAAAAATGCATTTTAATTTACAGCACAAGCTCTCGTGTACCATTCACGCGCGCATTTGCAAAATCAATGAGCTGTGAAATATTACGATATTTTTAATTTGAACTTCCATTTGAAGTCGGTATTTCATGTTCAATTTGTTCGATATAATGGGCGGACAATAAAAATTGCTCCTCCGTCCTCTTTTCCGTCTCTCTTTCTCGCCCTTTCCCCTCGTCCGCGTTCTCTTTCTTACTCGCTCTCGCTCCCAGTGCAGCTTTGTGCGCGGGCGCGCTCGAAATCGCCACCCAACGAATGGGTCCGATTCGTCAGCTGCCCCCGCCCGCTGGGGGAAACCATTAGGGATGGATTTAGCTGTCTCGGGCAAAAAGCCGACCAAGTGCGCGCACTTTCTGGGTCGCAGAGCCGATTTTTGTCATACGATTATGGAGGGAAAATTACTTTCGGAAAGAGAGAGAGAGAGAGATTGAGCGCGCTTTACGTTTTTTGAGAGTCGGAGAAGCACGGGTCGCGCGCCACTACCTGATGTAAAAATTGCTGGACTGCTTCAACATTAAAGTGAATATCGGAATATTCGATTTTTTGATTTTTCAGAGTGGACGCTTGAAGGGAAATTTAATGCGATCGTAAATGCTTTTCATTTTTAGGGATCAAGTGGCAGCTGAGTGTCAAACGACTTCGAAATTAAAAAAATGAATATCAAGTGAACCTTTTTATTTTTTTATTTTTTTTTTCAATAAAAGCATTGTATTGTGGTTTTCGCTTTTTATGCGACCGTGACGCATTGAAAACGTATATTTCTGAAAATGACTCGCATGTGGGGGGGAAAAAAATAAAAATTTTATTTTTTTTTTTTTTAATTTGATATATAATACCTGTAGCATCGATTTTTCGATGCGATTTAATGCGTCTAAACCCTACCCTGGTAGAAATTTTAACCATAAGTTAGCTATTTTTCAGTTAACTCTATGGCTATAAAGGAACATTGCTTGATGTATTTCATAATTATGTATCAATCCGAAATGAATTGTGGTATTTAGGTATAAGAATCATATTATTTTTACATTATGATTTTTGCTAAAAATGCTTCCATTTAATTAACACGTTAACTATAAAATATGGTTAATCTTCTACCACGACATGTATCTCAAAATAACATGCTGTATTTCGTGTTATATTTGATGAATCGGTGATAATATTATGTGTAATACGCAATTGGGAACTGGAACTGCACTGGCGAAAGTTGAATTGGAAGTAAATGTGGTCTGGTATATTATTGAAATCAGTGTAAAAAGAGATAGAGCATTTCAAATTAAATGTAAAACTAAATAGTGGATGATCCTGTTTCTGTCTACAATTTGTTAGAATTTGAATATAAACAAAATAAGCAAATCCATTCAGAATTTCCAATAATATTATGAGCAAAGGATTTAAGTCTTTACATGTATAGAGAAGCTGTTTATTATATTGCAATTTTAGAAGATTAATCTTATTAATATGCAACCATCTAATAAGCTTTATTCAAACATATTCGCAGATCTACTTTTTTCATATAAATCAGTAAATACATATAGTTTTTTAGAGTGTGGTTACTATAATTTATGTTTAGACACACTCGAACCACCTGTCTGGATTCATCCGATGAAAACAATAAATTTAACTAAAACACCAACATACCCTGATCGCGCCATAACATCGATAAATCTCACCTAACGAGCCACAACAGAAGCTTGATATTCCATACATTTCGCCTAACGATCCCTCCGACCGACCTTTAAAGCGCGTTTCTCTCTCCGTTTAACTATTTTCCCATACGCTCAGCAATTTTCTCTCAACCATCGCCGCTCATGAGTTTCGGGCCGCGTGCAGAAATTCTCGGCACAAACTTTCCATAAGATGCAATTTCGCGGCGGGCAAGTAGCCGCCGCCCCCGCCGCCTGGAGTGCAATTTTGGCTCGCGCGCGCGCGCGAGAGAATCTGAAGCAAAGAAGGGTGGGAAGGCTGTGCGCACGGCACGGCTCGAGCTGCTACTGGGTGGCTTGATTTTGATTTTTAGACGAACACTCGCGCTGGCTCTCAACTCTGCTCCTTCATTATGCGTGCTTTCCTTTTTGTTTTGCCAGGTCGGAAGTGTAGTGATTTATGTAAAGTGGTTGTACTTCGAAAACAGCAACATTAAATGAGTTTCTTCGTTTACGCTGTATTTTAACCAAATGTAGTGTTTCATATTTTACCATATGTATATAATTATGTTTCCAAAAGATTTCAAAAGATGAGAAATCATCAAATATTTCAATAATTCACAACAATAATTTATGGTACTATTTTTATCGTATGCTTTAGTTATATACCTATACTAATAGAAAGTATCTGTATGCGATCTCTTCGTTTATTTAATATTTTCACTCAACATTCCATTTTTTTTTCTGACAATTCAAATTTTAAATTTTAAACAATCATGAAGAGACCCCTCCTCAATCACTAACTAAATTAATGTAGACATTGAATGTATTTGAATTGTTAAACCAACATTTTTTGTTTAAAATCACAAGACTGTTTTGAACTAGAAAAAATTACTGCGTCCAGAAAAAAATTCCCTTCGCGACGCTCCGATTTTATAGTTTTTCCAATGACGTGAGACGAGTCGTAGAAAAAAACTGAGCGGCTTGCTATTTTAACGGCGGCGCACTAATTGTGGGCTTTAAAGTCGCGCGGCGCGCGTTGATTAGCGTAACGCGTGCGAGCCGCGCATGTCGTGCCGGTGATTTTAGCCGCGCGCGCGCGATGATAACACGGTATTGCGCCCGTCAGGAGCGGGGGCGGAGCGAAAATTGAAAAAGTCGCCTCGGCTATAGGGAGAGACGGTTATCGCATTAATCGCCGTACCGAGAAATCATTACAAACTGCTCTGTATCGATGCTCGCGCGAGCGGCTGCCACCTCGACTTTTGTATTTTTTATTGCTGAAGCCTCGCGTGCAGGCAAGTATACCGCGGGTAATTTAAAGAAATTACAAAGTTTAAGCAGAAAATGCTGGTGTTGCTGCTGCTGCTGCTGCTGCTATGTTGCGCCTGGAAAAACACCTGCACTTAATTTTATGATTTAGGGTTTTTAGCGGTTTTCTCGAAGATGGAATATGAAAGCTATTCGTATGAAAACTTTGCCGTTTCATAGCACGTACTTTGTTTCGGAAAATGGCTTTTTCTTCCGCAGAACAAAGAAAATTTAAAAATTAATTTTTATCGATCCCGACCACTTTTAAACGTTTAAAATAGATTCATTGCATTACGTATAATGCAATTAAAAATTTATTTAAATGGTCACCATTTTTAGATACCGTGAAACATGTTATACCGATATTTTATGAATTCAGTCTCCTATACTACAAAATTCAATATGCTTCTTGAAATACATGTAACATCCGATTGAGACTCGGAATATCCAATCTGTAATTTTACTTGCAGGGACGATTCGATGACGCCTCGTATGACCGGTGATGGTAAATAATTCACCATCAGTTTCGGTATATCGAATTTGAGCCAAATTCGTGATCTATACACGACTCGCGAACGTCGATTTGCCACGAAATTGCACACACATACACATGCGCGCGCGATCGGTTGATTATAAAACGGTGCAGAGGCACAGGTCCCGAATGAGTTTCCGGCGAATATTACCGAAATTTCCGGGCGCCGAGAGACACACGCGGCGCTCAGTAATAGCGCGCGCGCGCGTGGGATATTCAAGATGTGCCGATGCGCGCCCACGAGGCAAGTCCAAATCGCGCTCGCCTGCCTAAGTAGGTCAGCGATAATTGAAACAGCCCCTGACGCTCCTCGCCGTCGCCGTCAGCGTCGTCGTCGTCGTAGTCGTAGTCCTCGCCCGAGATTTTCATTAAGAGCGCTGGTCCTCGCAGGCTCGTCATCCGCCGCCACGTGTATGTGTGTGTAGGGTATCCTATATTCAAGGCTGTTCTATTTCTATTTTCAACGCAGGATTGTGCAGCCCGCGCGGTGCCCTTCCCATCCTAAATTTGATTTGAATTCAAAGAAGCGGTCTTGCAGATAGGATTAAAAAATATGAAAATTAATTTTGCAGAGTTCTTATTCCACTGTGATCACGAAAGCCTGAGGCTATCATTGAATACTTTATTTGATCATTATTGTCACTCTACGCGAAACTTGATAGATGATTCAAAGATCAATATTGTTTGAACGATTCATTAAAAAATAATTAATGAATAGTATTAATGATAATAATTTGAAATATTGGTTTTAATAAATGATGAAATAATATAAAAGTTTTATATTTAAAATTAATGTTGATTCTATGAGAAGCGTTTGTTATAGTTAAGAAAACTGTTTTTTTTTTCTTAATTTAAAGTATACATTTTATACACTATATTAATAATTATACACTATTTCATATTTACATATTTTATACACTATATTAATAATTATTTCTTATTAAGAATTACAAAATCGATTTACACATGATGTTCGATGTACTGAAAATTTCTCTTCACTTGTTCGTTTTAACAAAAAAAATGTTCTTACTTCTATATACCCATAACCATTTACATTCACATGTTAATCCACTGAAAGGAATATTAAATCAATCATTCGACAAAGTGTTGTAACAATTTCCATATCCATATCCTTCGTTTCAACAGTAATTGTCACAATTAATTTTTCTTTGCCACGGACAAAACGTTGCAGGGAAATCTGAAATAAAAGAACCGTATATAATAAGATAAGTTGTACAAAATATTTTATTAAAAAAGTTTATACTTTTATTATATTAAAGGTAATATAATAGATATACCTTTTAATTAAATAATGATCAATAGAACTTATTGTTAAATAAAAGCAGGTAATCATATTGATAACATACAGGCAGCATTTACCGTATACTGAAAAAATTTTAGGCTATAGAAACCATAGTTTTGATCTGCTGTACTAGCAGTGTTTATACTGTTCATCTAGCCTTACGGACGGCTGAAGCAGCTATTTATATGTATAATGTAACGGCACTATTGATCAATTACGGTAAATGTAGTTGTACAGCTCTGACAACGACACGATTCAGTTATGCCGCCTGTATTTGTTTGTTGACAACCTAACCTATAACCTAAAAAAGTAAAAAAATCCGCCGCATCAGCCGCATGTTCGCAATCCGCTTTTGCGAATTTCATTTGTAATCCAGTGTATTTATCAATCGAGATTATTTTAATGAAAAAGATGTATGTATATCAAATCATTACCTATTTAATGTTTAGACAAAAGAACTGTATACATTAGTGTTTTCAATGTATCTTGTACGGCTCTCACGCCTGTACGCATATAGATATTGTACCTACAAAATTCAGCCAAAAAAAATCAGCCGAACAGTATCGTTGTCAGAGCCGTACGTACAGTTCTCGCAACGGAAAATTTTTTTCAGTGTACCAATAATGAATAAAAGAAAGAAAAATTTAGTTTTGTATGGGACACGTATATTATATCTGAAATCATACTGTACGGTAACTAGTATGACTATGCATTTAAGTCTAATTAATCATTGTCGTTTACGAGTTCATTTATCAATGTTATTTCAGTACTCATTGTTTGATTATTACTGGGGTCAATAATAAAACAGTTTTATTGATTACTGCGCCGATTAAATGCTATATAACTATTGATTAATTTTGTTTGTCTTTATATTTTTATGCCTCATAAAACATTTTATTCGATATTGCATTTTTATCATTTACACTCTAATTGTTAACATGTATTTTATTTGGTATACAACGTGAATATACTTTATTAATATAATTTTGTGGCTTTTAGGAATAACCACTTATCTCCCCTTTTCATTATTTCAAGTAAATCGAGTTTTTATTTTCGCATCGGTATTTTAATTCAGAACAAATCAGATTAAATACAACATTGCATCTATGAATACTAATAAATACTAATCAAAATAACATATTTTTTAACATAGTAACTAGACCAAATAGTGTTCAAGTCTTAGAAAATGGAATGAACATGGAGTGGACTTACATGGGTTTTCTTGTCTTAATGTCAATTACATTGTTTTTTTCGGTAACTATACATGATAAATATGAACTGTCGCTCACAGGAGATTCTAGGTCCAAATGTGTGTACTTTTACTAATAAAACTACCTTGCTATGCGTACCCTTATAAGAAGAATTAGGGTCTGTCTCACTTATTGGAAAAGTGGATTTGTGTCATTTTTCCAGGATATTGGATGAAAAAAGTGGTGTTATGTGGTTTTTTCGGGAATTATTCTTAACAAAAGTGGGGTTATGTGGTTTTTCTTAAAGTTATTCTAAAAAAATGGAGATACGTGGTTATTCCGAGAAGCCACAGAATTACACTCATGTTATGAAAAACTTATCAAATGATTATATCGATAATTGAATAATTCATTTCCCCTTAGAATCAAATGTTTTAGTAGTAAGTAAAGAAATATTTTCGGTATATGAATATTCGGAATATGAAAAATTTTACCAGCAAAAACGGAGGCTCCATTGAGCACAGGTTTATCAATGAAATCTAATAGCGAGAGGGTAATAGCGACTAAGATCCCAGGAAAAAGCAGCTAATTAAGGAAGGTCTGACCGCACAGTTTAGCGAAGCGGTGGCTGGTGTACGTGTGTTATAATGCGGTGGAAAGACAAGCAACTCGGATTTATCAACATGACCCACTCCGCGCTGACAAATTGAGTTACGTTAGTTAAGCCGAATTCATGGTAGCGGAGGTAGAGTAGCCCGGGGCTGGATTAGGAGCTAAGTTCTCATACGATATTTGGCTTATCGCGAGATTACTCCGATGTCGTCGGCCGGGCTATACGCAGCGGCGCCTTTTTTGGTCCTCATCCCTATTTCTCGCTTCCTCTTATTCACCATCTTCCGTAGTTCGTACGTTCGCAACGCGTTTGCTGAAAAAGCTTCATCAGGGAAACTACTTTGTAATTTGGTTGCGAAAGAAAAAATAGAGTTTCTCAAGCGCGAGCCGCCCAGTGTCATCGGAAAGTTTTCTTCCCTAGAAAGTTTGATATTCTTGGCTCATATCCACCACAGTTGTAATAAGGAAAAATGGACGGATATAAGAACCCTAATCAGTAGCATTTTGGTAACACGCGCGATAACTAGTATACTTGTATAAACTACATTATCGTCCTAACCGTTGTTCCAATATTTATAAATAGTTTCATCATAGAGAACATTCGTCAATGATGATCGACTCACTTTTAAGAGTATCGAGAACCAAAAACCAAAACATGATCCAATAAAGCTTGAAGAGATTACATCCGGATATAATTAACTATTTAATTAACCTGTCTACCCAACGATCTGTTGTTGGTAATCGAAATTCTATGCGCTTCACCCAACACAATTTCCCGAGTCTAAAATACACAAATAAATGACGTGTCGAAATTATTGATGTGACAAAGGCTGCACGAGTCAAGCTAGCGCACCTCATTCAATATATATTACATCGCCTGAAGCATCCGTGCGCGAATCGGCGTTGGCAATTTCTCAAAGTTCCAAAACTGCGCGACGCGGTCGCGAAAGCTCGGTGGAAAAGATATTCCGAGAAGCTGGAGAATTTTACGACGTGTTTGATTAGACTTTGATTAACGCCACCGCCATCGCGCGCAGATTGTCGACTCTCTCTCCTCTCCGTCACTCCTTCTCCTTCTCCTTTATTCCTGTCCTTTCTTCTTGCTCCTTACTTCTGGTTCGTTCACTTTCTCCATTCCGGCGACGCGACACGAAAAAGTTCATCCGTTATGAGAAGGCTGCACCGATGCGCGCAGGCTTTAGTAATGAACAGAAGCTCAATTCGCACAAAGAAGATTTCCATTGGGTGAAAGGTGTTAAATCTAGAGATAAAATAGAGAGGGATGAATTTTTCAAATTGAAGTCAATGGACTCGAGATTTAATTCCTGGGTATTTCGCGTCTCTTATAGTTTCGTAAATTTTTTATCTCTCATCGATTCCCGAAATGTGGACTGAATATACGGAAATTTGTGGTTCAATAGCCTTCAACTAAAAAAAAAAATAAATTTTGCAAAATTTTTAAAATGAGTTTTAGAAAAGACTGGCGCTATTATATTACCAATCTTACAATACAAATGTAATATTACTGTGTAATGTAATGTTTGTTAACGTAATGCACAGCAGAAAGCTTAAAAAGACAATGGGATTAGTTTTGTTGCAGTCAAAATCGTAAAATCGCTTGACTATAAAAGCAAAAGTAGATTAAAGTTTTACAAGTTAATTAATCCACTCGCGAATCTTGTTTTATCGTACAGCTGGGCACAGGACACATAAATTAGTCTATAGATAAAGCAGCTCTCGGATCAATACTTTTGTTACTTACGTTTCTATGTATTATATTCGGTCTTGCAAATATACACAGGCACATTAGATTTGTAAACAACCTCTATTTGTAAACAACTTCGATGGCTGAGCGGAACAAGGTGCTATTCTCTGCGCACGTCCAAAGAAAGTGCTAACTCAGCACGCGCTCAAACAAGGTGCGCTATCTTGGCGCGCGCTTGGAGATGGTACTAACTCAAATAAATATTTCTTTTCAAATTATGCAGTGGTAGCTCTACGCTCTTTTTAAATAAAATACTTCATTTAATTCGTGCATGAAAATCGAGTATTTCGAGCGTTTAGTGAGCAGTGAGAGTAGCGGAGGGAAAAATTCATTTCCTCTTGCTGTGGACGGAGCAAGAGAAATTAGCCTCTTGCTACTCTAATCTTTCTACATTCATTAAAAAGTATTATGTACAACAAGGAAGCAATTTACTTTTTCAAAATCGGATGATGATATTGAGCAATCGTGTATCACTCGTGCTCCATCATCATCCTTGCTAGAAATAGTCTACTTTCTTCCGTAGCTGCACAATGTAGCTCAGGGAATCATACAACAATTATAAATGAATGTTTGACACTGATTTTGGAATAGTAGGTATTAGAATTATATTTATTTATAGTTAAGTATCTTTTATTCAGCAAACTTTCGTATTTCTTATTAAAATTCAATAATAATTATCTTAAATACCGCGTCCAATTTGTCGCTAATATTATAAAAAAATTTTTTAACCATTTAAAGTAGATAATTTTTCAAAGATAAAATTTTTGCAGCTATTCTAAAATCAGTGCCAAATAATCATCTATAAATTTGTATGGTTCTCAGAGGTGCTGATTTTGTAAAAGTATTTGTTATTTAAAAACAGCGTAGGGCTACCATTACAAAATTAAAAAAAAAATAATATACATCTTAGTTAACACCTTCTTCGAGCTTGTTCTGAGTTTACGCCTTCTCCAAGTGTGTGTCACCTTTGAGCGCTCACCGAGATAGCAGCTTGTTCTGCTCAACCGTCGAGCTACACTTTTTATGTGATTCATCTCTATATTCATAACTTATATTACTTCCGATCTAATAAACTTATTTATATAAAACTAAGAAATTATTTTTTTATTTATTTTATGAATAAAGGTCGTTGTTTGTTTCACATGTAAATAATTAGAAAATCTCCATCCGCTTGGAAACTTGTCGACTAGTTATAAATAATTTTACATCCTCTCTATCTCCCCCTTCGTCCATCTCCACGCTCTCGTAAACTCTAATTTTGCACTTGATAATATTATCCTCCCTCGTCGCATGCATCGAGAGATAAAATTAAATCTCTCCTCCGATACCTTCATTTTCTATTTTCCCAGCGTTATTTCGGTACACAAAGCAGGAAGCGCCTGCACGCATGCACACATGCGCGAGCACGCGGAAAAAAGCTTATTCGCACGCGCAGGGTCGACACAATACACTTGTATATGCGACGAACCCACGCGGGCGCTCAATGTGGATGTGTATATACTTGGTCGTGGTATAACACAAAGCCGCCGGCACATAAATTTGCCGGTAATAATTATGCCGGGTAAATTGCCTATCATTTGAGCAGTGATTCAATTCATCACCCGCGATTTTATCGCCGCCAGACCGAAATCAATAACGACCCTTAGGAAAAGAGGTCGCACTCTCCCTTTCTCCTATTCCTTTTACTACTTCCTTTTTGTTACAAGTGTATTATTCTCGTAAAAATTTTACCATTCAACTCTACGATTTTAGTTTCTACAGTAATTATCTAATTTATGTTAGCAAAAAATTGGTCCAAAATACATATAGAAAAAATTAACAGTCTTAAAGTGGTAAATAGCTGTTTGATTCAAAATGGTAATACATTCAATCAGTTACCTGCTGTAGGTAAAATTACATTATTTTAACTGATTTTTCACATATGAAATATAAATATTTTCAAATATTTTCTTAGCTGTGCAGTTTCATAGTTATATTAGTTATACCCTGTCAAGAATGATATAGTTGACTCGCGTCTTACGTGTGTCATATCGACTTTCTCCTGAATTAGATTGCACTTTTATTTTTTTATTCAAAGTATCAGAGCAGAGAACGGCGAATCAATATTGTATGTCAAAGACTAAACTCTTTACAGTTACAATATTCATGTTAAAATAAAATAGTTATTTATATTAGAAAGATATACAAATGAATTTACAACGTTAAAGGTACAGAACAAACATTTGCAGCATGGCTTCACTCACCCTTATATTTGTTCCGAAAAAAACGCTATATTTTAGTTGTCCATTTGTGCAAAAACTCCAGCATGTACAGTTATCGACAATGTACTTGTTTTGTAAAAATGGAAGTTACGAACGAAGAGAAATAAAAATCTCAAGTAATAAATAAATCATTAATTCATCCTTTATAGTGAAAATAACGTTTACACTAAAATATAAATTTTCCGTGGCGTATTTTTGTTACAAAATCCAAAAGTCAAGTACTATTTTTACTTATTTTTCAACTTTAAAAATCAAAATATCTCTAATCCATTCAAACAATCTGAATCTGTTATTGTTTCATTTTCCATTATTTTGTCGGATAAATTTTTTACTTTATTTAAGGTATATGTAGGAGTCACTGTGCCCTCTCTAATTACTGTGCCCTATCTTTTAACATAGAGCGCGGTAACCCAGGCACAGCAATTAAGGTGGCTTGGGAGGGTCTAGTAGACCTAAAGCTATGAACATTTTTACAAAGATTCATTTACACATTCCAAT
>UXGD01005617.1:0-14046 GCA_900474315.1 Torymus auratus
CGCTTTCCGGCACCGTCGAACAGAAAAATAGTATACTGACCATGGCCAGTAAAAAAGAAAGCCTCAGATCACATGTTTGTCAACCTCGACTTCGCCTCGGCCGACACTAGGCGAGTAAAATAAGAAATGTCTCAGATCACATGTAATTGTCAGTCGAGGCGAAGCCGAGGTTGACAAACATGTGATCTGAGGCTTTCTTTTTTACATGCCATGGTCAGTATACTCTTTTTCTGTTCGACGGCGCCGGAAAGCGGCAACTTCGTTTCGCGTAGCGGCCGGGAAGTTGGCGCTTTCCGGCCGGAGGGCAGAAAAATAGTATACAGACTATGGCCAGTAAAAAAGAAAGCCTCAGATCACATGTTTGTCAACCTCAGCCGACAATTACATATGATCTGAGACATTTCTTATTTTACTGGCCTTGTGTCGTAATATAATATTCTTAAAGTTGAAAATTATGAAAATATGATCATTGTCAGACAAATTTTTTTGGAACTTTGTTACGTGAAATAAAGCAAACATTAATAACTTTGATAATTTAGTTAAAAAGTTTGATGAAAATTGTCGCTCGTTGGTAATAATGATTAGACTGAAGTTTTCGAAAACTCGAACCATAAATTTGTATATTTCTAAATGAAAATCATAAAATGACATTTTTCGGACTAACTCCTCCAAGCATATCGGGACTGCGGTGATAATAAGTTTGACCAGCATCATAAACACAGCATTATTATTTTCAACAATACACTGGGAAGTAACGGAAAAAGAGAAAAAACCAGCACACTTTTTTCCTTAGAAATCTCACTGCATCAACGCCCTGAGCGAGAAAATTGCTTTCAGCCTTTAGTTACGTATAACGAGCTTCTGACCCTTTGAAGCGGGAAGTCAGGCCCCTATACAATGTGTACCGCGAAACGAGTTCGAAAGCCTACGCGTACTTACATGTGCACGGAAATTAAATAGTTGTGTCGCCAAAAATAGAGAAAGGGAGAGAGTCGAAGAATGAGAATAAGAATTGAATGTAGAGCGAGAGTCCGCGCTATATACGATGACGTCACGTAACGGCTCGAGTGCCGGCGGGTGTTTCAGCACTTGGCGCGACACCGTCTTACAATAGTAGTATAACCAGCGCATGGCGAGCCAGGAAAAGGCGAGACGAAAAAGAGAGACTAGAGTGAACAGCCGCGACCGCGGCGTAGGTCAATCGAGCTCGCGCGTTGGCGGCCCGGAGCAGCTCCCTCGGAACGGGAAGACGGCGAGACGCGAGGCTAGCATAGAGCTGCTGCCGAGCCTTCCCATCAGCAAGAGAGACCGAAAGAACGACTTCTTGCTCTTTTACGCTCAATAAATCTCCCACGCGCTCAGTTTTCTTAGAAAGGCAGTTTCCTCCTTAAGTTAACCCTTCGCCGACGCACTAGCCCCTTGTTCTCCCTCGCCCACCCATCACCCTCGTTTGCCGCCGTCGCGCATCTGCGTCATTCCCCTCGTTCCCTACCGCACGACGGCTGGATTTTACTTCGGACACGTCGGGGGATGAAGGACCTTTCCAACACATATATCTATCCACAGCCAGCGGAATCATCGGGAAATCAGCTGCGACGAGCGAGCTAGCATAACAGTTGGACATGGCCGAAAATAGCGAGTAGAGCGATGATAAAGCGAATTTATCGCTCCGATGGAACTTTCTTGTTGTCGTATAACAATTTCGGAAGGGAGAGTCTATTTTCGGTCTTTACTGCGCACTAAGCTGCGATGTATATATAGGAGATACGTGGTCTGCGTACGCGCCCAGCGGAGAGAGTAACAGAGGATGTTTGTCACACGCGGACTCTCGGACGCGCTCAATCTATTGTGCGCGCTGCGTACACGTTATATATATACATATATATGCCAGAGCGTTACGTATGTCTGTGTGTTTGTGTATTTTGATTTAGCGAGTCGGCCTGGAGAGGATTAGTTTCAGTGATTTTTATTACAGATAAGACGTGTATAGGCTGATATACGACCCGGAAAAATCATTTTCGCGACTACCATGAGTTATTTTAGTCGTGGGTTATATTTGGACTTCTTGTTGTCAACATTTTATGGATGTTATTTATTTTAATGATGCCATTTGCTGATTCATTTTCATTCGAACTAAATATGTGTAACAACCTATTGTAGTTTGATTAAATATTATAAATTCTATATTGAGTTCGTTAATGTATGGTCAAAGCCTGTTAGATATCAAAATAAAAGAACAAACTCAAGTACCGAATCATCGACTAGAACCCAACTCGCTTCTTAATAAACATGCATAAGTATATCAAATTATTTACAAGTTTATTTAAACACTACTTTCAAAACTCTCTCTATCATGGCCTAGATTATACACGTGTGCGATATACCTACGAATACTCATGGGGGCGAATCTTTAATTTAAAATTCCCGTCGAGTCTGGCGACTTGGAATTGTCCCGAGATGACTCGTGAGACTCATAATTAATAACGGTATATCCACCTTAGTCGCGAGAAAAAGTCTACTGCCCATGGTAGGTCTGCGCGTATATGGCGAGAAAAAGGCTTCCAGAATATTAACTTTTTTATTCCAGGGTCAGAACTGCGCGCGCAAAGGTCTTCCACCATAATAAGAATCCTCTCTATATTTCTACGTCTTATTCCTCCTTTCACCCTCGCCTCCCTCGCTGTCTGGAGAATGAAGCTAACGAGAGAGAGAGAGAGAGAGATGCTCCCTGGACCGTGGCAGAAAAGACCGGCCGCGTCAGCAAACGCGGCGCATACACAGAAGGTCGCTTATACTCCCGCGCGCGCGAGCGCGAAAAAGAAGAGGCTGGATTATTTATTTATAGCAGCCTCCATTTTTCCCCTGATAAGCGATATAGCCCCGCTAGCTACTATGCGCTCCGCGTACATAACGAGGCGAAGGAAAGTGCGAGTATGTGTGCGGGGGCGGAGGAGGTTAGATAGGTGCGAGAGAGCGTAGAGGGAGAGGATACATAAATGCAGCCCAAGATCCCGAGACTATAGAGGCTTTATCCCGGGGATGCGCGCGCTTGGCCTCGGATATCCTCTTCGCGCGCGCGTTAGACAAGTGCGCACGTATACACACCTTACACGACCTTCTTCCCTGGGCCTTGGCGTATAAGAAGCCGAGGAGGGAGAGAGATTACGTTCCGTCGCAGTCTTTCTCCTGATCGCGGCTGCGAGCTTTCTCTCTCTCTCTCTCCCAGCTGTCACTGTTTTACTGGCTTCTAATTCTTTTTTAAAGACCTGTCGCGCGGAGAAATGAAATACGCGAGCCACGTCGAGACGTGCGGTTTTAACGTATGAATATTCATATAGCAGTCGCCCCGCGCATTAAAGCAATCTACATCCTTTCTTGAGAGTCGAGTTGAGGCCAGTAACGTTAGTAGGTGTGACGTGCGGAATTCTCAGACTTACTATTTCTGTATTATATTGCTTTTTATTGTTCAAAATTGAACTTAACAAAAGATTACAAATATACATTTTTATTATATGATATATAAGCAGTAAATTATCAGTGAAAAACTGCAATGACATCGAAATACTTAATCTGTTTTATAATATTATTTGTGATTCGACTTTAATCAACTTTTAATTGTAATCTTTTTTTCTGTTTTAGGTGAGTTTATGAAACTAGTGTACGGCTATAATTAGGATAATATGTGAGTATATAATTACTTTCGAACCATAAAAAAGTTGCTATTTCTATTTTGGGCTATATATTTTTGTTTTCATGTATTATACAAAATCCAAAAAACTTCGTAAAAAATTTTACAATACGTTATTAAATTCATCCTTAAAGTGCTGCATACAGCCACAATGTGTCATTCGCCTTGTTTTGTTTTTATTTGTGACTGCACTTTTGTACGTGCAAGTTTTCTGTTTTAAAACTCTTTCTTCTAAAGTACTTTTTCTCACTACTTTACTTTTTCCTAATGTTATCTATTTTCTCTTTTAAAACTTTCTATTTTTATCCTTAGTACAACCATACTAAATTCATATTACCAAGTGATACTATACAAGAAAACTTTTTTTTTCTTCATTGAAGTTGCCAAATTTTTACTTTTCAATTACTGTAGACGTACAACTTTCATTCAATCAAAAGTGCCATGAATAAATAAAAAGTATTTTTCGTTATTCTCATCGAATAATAGGTTGTTATAGTTTACAACCGAATGTTTTACTTTGTACATAATGAATTGAATCTTTATCTCCATTAACGGAAGCACAAGTAAATCATAGAAATCGCAACTGCAAACTTCGTGCGCAGATGTGGAATTCATGAACTCATTTACGAACTATATGGACGTTATTAATAGTTTTAGTTTCGTATAACAATGTTGTGCTAATGTGAGGTCGTGTATTATATGATAATTATACGAATTATTTATTTTAATAATGCTTGTATCTAACAAAACAAAGAATTTTTTCGTTTTGTAGAAAACATTAACAAGAAATAATTAATTTCTTGTTGAGTGTTTAAACATTAATATTTTTCGATTTAAAAAATAAGGATCATAATAGAAGCTCAGAATATTAAACTTGAAAAACTATATTTAACACGATTTCGCCATTTTTTAAAAATGAATCTGACTTCCTCCCAAAGAAAGTTCTCTGACAGTAAGAAGAAAGTTTATGAGAAAATGTTTATCAAATGTATATTTTAGGACGAATGGAATTGAAGTACACCAATTTTAGTGAATGTGTATGGATGATGCGTAGGAGCTTATGAATAGATTTGAATGCGTGTGCGTCGAAAGGATATATTATTTGAGATATCATAATCTTACTTAAAAATAATAATGGTGTTATATAGATATAACATCCTTGAAATATAAAGTGTTATGAATATCTCGCCTTTGAAAAATCTCACCGTTAGAAAGCTTTCCCTTTGAAAAAGTATAAATTTCTAATCACCAAGTATGATATTTCACACCTATCCTTTCGAGACAGTGATATATTAGTGTATTATTAAATATTTTAAGCTTAAATTATTCTGAAAATACAACAAAGTAAATAATACATTTTATAGAAACAAGCATCAACAAATCCAATATATGGTATTGTTTAAATCAACAATCTTTTCTCGGAATCACCCACTTTTTAACAATAACAAAATAGATTCACTTGTTCACCGATTACCAAGAGAAAGAGTATGGGCGATATGTTGAATACTTTTTAAAACACCTTTTACTGTTATGATTTTGTATAAAATAACTTTTACAATAAAATAAAATACTTGCTTCTACAAATTTTTCACTATAATTCCAATAAACACATTATAATGTTGCATTTTCAGTAATATACAGAATAGCGATGAGTTTTGTTTACGAAATTTTAGCTGACGCTAAAATGTTTGCATTAATGTGCATGAATAAAATAAAATATGGTATCGCGTTATGATTTTAAACTTCTATACTTTCCCATCATATATATATAATTAATAAACTATTATACATTATCGCGCCAGTCTCCTTTAAAAGTGACCTACTGGAACCGTCTACTTCCACACCCTCATATAGCTTCACCAAATAAAACGAAAATAAAAAAGCACAGACACGCCAACACATACAGGTGCTCGCGCAATAAAGCCGGGTCCGTATAGCTCAGCTTCCGCGCGGCAGTCGCGCTTCGTCAGGGGTAGGGCGTAATTAAGTGCCCCGTGCCCGCAAAGTCCCGCTCACGCGGCCCGCAAGCTTATAGGTAGCGGGCGTCGGCGAGCGCGCAGCTACACCTACTGCTCCATATAGCGAGCGACACCTACGCAAAGGCTCAAGCCGCCGCCGCTGCCGCCGTGCAAGCGCGCGGGTCGATGAGTGGGTTGCAACGCCCCGACCCTCGCTGAGCTCGTTCCTGCCGGCGTATGCGCTTTTTCGCGCGCTAATAAGGTAGCCGGGGCCGGGCGACAACAACGGAGCTACAAATGACGTGTTTCGCTTGCGGGAATAGTGTATAATTAGTGAGAATGCCGTTTCTTCTTTTATTTTTCGGGCTCTGAAGCTCACTGATTTTCTTTGAATTTTCGTGCCATTCGGAAGGGGCATTCTAGCGGGGAAAATCCACGAAAATGTGTGCTGCCTTTTAAAGTGGATTTAGTTGAATATTTCTGAATGAATTTGCTATTTCTGTACGCAAATTATTTTTATCTTCAAAAGAGCCTTTATAAATATGTCTATACGCTAAAAATGAAATTGACGTTTTATGAAGAACAAAGTAACTTTTAACAACACTCAATATTGTGTCGGGAAAAACAAAACATTTTTATCAAAGTCGTGATTTTATTAATTTTAGGAAAAGTTATAATGGGATTTTCGGGACTATACTAAACGACAGGAGTTTTCATAAAAGTTGTCACGGTCAAACTTTTCTGACTTGAAAAATTAAAATATAAATATACAATTAAAAATAGACTGCACCCGTGCCAAAACAAATTAATATTTCCAATATACTCCAGCACGGTGGCATTACATTTCACCCATACATCATCAATATACTTATTCGGTCAATATATATTTGCGACGGCAACTTTTTCCACACTGTCAATCTCTAATATTTCGTTATTACGGTATGAAATGGCTTTATCGGCAATTCTCATCGGCGCGCGATATGGAGTCGTCAATGCAATATATACCGGAGCTGGGCCACCCGCGCGATTCTCCCCAACGAGCGCGTGTCGTATTGCCGGGGCATCGATCGCTGCCTGGCTGCACTAGGTAAGCAGAACGCCATCCCCGAGCTCTATAGCGACCGGTTCCGCCCGCGCCATTCGAATTCCAGGCGAGCGTGCCCGTTGCCCGTTGGCATTATCATGCAGACACGCGTCCCTACATATAGGTATGTGCGATCGTATGTTCCAGGCTCGCCTGTTACACGAACGTTTTTTACCCTATTCCAACAGACCGAATGGGGTAACTGATTACCCGAGGCCGACGTCTCTCGTATGAATTTATGCATGTATACAGTGGGCTACTCGGATTTAACCCCGGTCGAAGAATCTTTCGCTCCGAGCCCAAGTGAAGCGAATCTTTGCGGAGCGATTCGAGATATACCAGAAAGTTTCTCTCTCTCTCGGCCTCTCTCGCTGAGGAATGAACGACACGCTTTGACCCAGTTATCTTTCTGTTTTTAAGTCAGCCGGCGTGGAATACTCGTTTCCCCTCCTCTGCCTCGTCCCTCCGCGCGCTCCTTCGGAATCTTAACCATCTCACGTAGCGATCTCTCGAGCGCACGCGCGCGCAAACTTCCGTATGCTCGCTGCAAGTTAAGGGTGAAATCACTTCATTTAAACTGCCACGATTTCAGCTTATAAACTTTACAATACAATCGTTTACATGGTAATGAAAGGAAAATGTAAATCGTTTCCTTTGAACTGCCTTTGGATCTTTTAAAAAAATTAAATGTCGCATAACTTAGAAATTAACGTGAATATCTTTTCGAGAGCTTTGTACATTAGGGATAAAATATCACCTATTTTGAGGATAGATAACGATATAGAGATAAATTACCAAAATTATCGAAATGTTTATTGATCTACATAACTATTTGTGAACTCGTAAACTCAGTTATTGATAAAAGTACAAGCTGGTTAAAATGTTATTCGTCATTAGAACTGCATTTTCCATCATATATAGTGATATTTCAAAATCCATTACAATTATTTGAAAATTTTCTTTATAAATCAACTTCATAAAGTTTTTTAATTGTGATTCTAATCTAGATCAATTCTTTTAAATCAAATTACACCGATAGGAAAGCTCATCTTTCTATTGTCAAACAGAAGTACGGTGAGCGTATATAAATTCGGCATAATCCGCTTAGCCCTTTAAAAGACGTGTTTATAACCTGAGCTTTTATCAGTTTAAATCTTGTCCGAAAATATTAGGACAGCAAATATCTTTGACTATTTCAGTTAAAAAAGTTTTTATCACGATTTCTTTGTTTGAAATAAAGAAAACTGCATTATACGCATATAGTTATAAAAATTTTATAAGTATAAATTAAAAGATTCATGTTATGACGAACACTTTTAAGCTTTAGTTATAAAAAAAATAAGTTTTACACACTTATGGTTTTTATCGTGTCTAATAAAAAAAACTTTAAAAATAGCACCTAATTTGCATAAAAACATCGCAGGAGCGAAATTGAAGTCGATAATAAGAAGAAAAGTTCTACGTTCAACTTCGACACTTGAAAGAGTAAAAATTGGGTACGACATGGCGGCTATTTGAATTTGAATGCTCAACTCCTACACAAGCGTCTTAAATCTGCGTGGGCTTCCCTTGATTTCCCTGCGTCACGCGCAGTTTCCCCCAAGCAAATGAGAGTACTTCGGGTACGATTCGCCCTCTGTTTTAACACCAATGACTTATAACAGCGCATTTGTTATTTACTGTTACAATTAATCTGAATGACTTGCACGGAACAGATGAGTGTGATATTATTACCCAAGAAGACGTAAAGCCTCAGTTGGTAAGCCTGCAAGAGGTTTTCCATACTTTGATTACACCCTCCACAATTATCCGAATAGTTTTGGTTTCTTCGAGGTATCACCTAAATAATAATGTAGTTATTTTCCTTAGATTTTATAAAATTTATAAAATTATAATAATCTAAAAATTTTCAAGGCAATATTATATTTATATCACAAAGTAGTTTACTGTATAGCGATAATACACTTGGAAAACAAAAAGTGTTTAATTTTATCAATTCTCTTCTGTACATGGATAAATTTAAACTCGAACTTGTCACAAGCTACTGTTGTTTTTATTATAGTACAAGTGCTTTACACTCTTTACAATCGTTTAAATCCTTGTTGATTATTTTTTTAATTGGATATGAACTGTGTAAAGCTAACGTTGAACGCAAATTGGCGCCATTTGTTAAGAAATACGATATTTAACCAATTACGTTTTTTTTTAATTCATATACATGTAGTATAAATAACATTTTATACAGACCACTTTCCCGGAACAATTGATTAATTGGCATGAATAAAACATGATTTCGTAGAACGTGCGAACATTAATAAAAAAAAATTTTATGACAATGCAAATATCTACTAATTTTTATCAAAGTGTATAATGTCACTTAAAATCATTGATTACTTATGTTTCGGATAAAACCCGATTTTGTTATAAATGTTATAAAATCCTCTTATTAACATCTTTCTTTTAATAAAATTGACGAATTAAGTCAAATGGTTAATTTAAAAGAACACTTAATAAAATTCTTTAAATCTACATAATTAATAAAACAGGTACTATATTCCCACCCACGTACAATTGTAGTCCTTGAGCAGGTAAATTCTCATTCTTCCCTGCGCTTTTTACGACTGAAAGAGCCTCTTCTCGCATTAAAACGGCCGGGCTATTTAATCAAAGCTGCGGGCGGAAAAGATGCACTTAAGATTTGTCCTGTCTTCTCTTTCTCCTCCTTGACAGCGACAGAGTAACATAGGACGATAAAAAAACTGAGAAAAGGAGACAAAAGTAAGAAGTCCAATAAACCAGATGAGCGCGCTCTCGCCCACGCCGCACGGCAAAGTTAATTCTTTTCCCTTGCCCGCGACTCGAAGAGGCGAAACTCAATCTGCTCTTTGACGAAGTCTCTCTCTCTCGCTACGTGAAAATTTCATCACTCCTCTTGTACTTATAAGGTGAGCTCGGTGCAGCGGTGGAGCTCAAAAGAGAGACAAAGCGAGAAGGGCTCGCGACAAATCGAATAAATGACATCGCACGAGGTGCACGCGACGACAAGTGGCAAGAGCATAATATACGTATATATATATATATGTGGGAGCAACGTACGCTCGAGTGAACAGCTGTCTGACATTGCGCTTACGCTTTTTCAAGCGACGAGTACCTCACGCTTACACCCACAATCGCACGCGCTTGCGCGGCGATGTATTATCGACCTGCAGTGCGAGCCGCCATCAAAGAGACAGAGGGAGAGAAAGAGAGATATTCGCCAAACCTTATTACACCGCGTGGACAATACGTGTACGCATATAAGTGCTATAGGCGCACGCACTTATGTGGCGCGTTATAGGTGGATTTTTAGCGGATGACAGTTTTCCCATTCAACCTTCGCGTCAAAGTATTTTTGCATATAAATAATGATAGTGTGTGTGTGTGTTGCATGCATGGATTTATAAGTAAAAATAGATACGCGAGGCAAATTAGTTTCTTGTTTTACGATTTTTCGCAGTAAAAATAAACGTAGAGAGGAAGGCTACAAGAGTGGAAGAAGCACTGGGTCGTAAAAATTGACGTCATTCATTAATAAAAATTGCCGCGTATGCTGTCGGGCTAATTTCTATCTGTTATCTGATGAATTTTATCGACAATTGATATTTACGTGCGATAGAAAAAGACAGAATTTTCATCACACATAAAATGGTCATTTATTATAGAATTATCTACTCATTACTTTTATTTATCATATTGCTTATTAAAATATTATGGGTATTACCCAAATTGAAACTGCTCAAAGTAATCTATTTACTTCAATCTGGATAAGCTAAACATGATGTACAGCGATAGACATATATTTCAATATATACAGCAAGAATTAGAGTTGATGAACGTAATTACGTCATCAGCTGTTAAATATTCCGATATAGTAATGGATTAATTCTGAGAACTTGGTTTGGATATGAAGCTTTTGAATGTATCTCTTATTAAAAGGCATGAAAGCTTCATTTTAATACTTCATTTTAATTAGTTAAGATCGACTTAAGATTTTAATCCAGAAAAAATTATAAACTGTCTTTTAGTTGAATAATTTTCTATTACAATAGTTTTCCAGATTAATAATGGGTGTGATTTTCATTACATATAAGTAAAAGTTATTTTCGTTAGCATTTATGATGTTAAACTACAACAACTATATTTCTAATATATAGTTAGTTAATTCCACGCATATCCTAGTGTAATACTTTATGTCCCAAAATAAATTCTATTATTTCTTATGATATTGTAATCATAGCAATTTGCAGATTTATGGCATCAAATAACGCATTTCAGAATATTGTGTTACTTCAGACACTTTCCCGTATGGAAAAAGCAAACGTAAGAAATCGTACGAAACCGTACAAAACTGTAGAAAACCGTTCCAATATTCGGACATATTTCGTACGGTTACTTACGTTTTACTGCGGTTTCTTACGGTTATCTACGATTTTCTACGATTGATAAAATCCTTCGAATTGGTAACTAAAAATTGAGACGTATGAAAACGTAAGAAAATGTACGAAAACATTAGAAAATGTAAGAAAACGTAAGAAAACGAACATTTCCGTAAGTTTGAATGAATCTTACAGTTTCGTACAGTTTTGTACATTTATTTACGGATTTGTACGAGTTTATATACTTTCATACATGTTATTATGATTTCTAAATTTTTTGTGTATATAACATAACAAATTTTTCCTGTCAAAACAGTAAATGTAGGAAACTGTACAAAACTGTACGTACCCGTACGAAAACGTAGAAAACCGTAGAAATGAACCATGCAACCTGTACGAAATATGTCCGAATTGGAACGCTTTTCTACAGTTTTGTGCGATTTTGTATGGTTTCCTACGGTTTCTTACGATTTCCTAAGTTTGTTTTTTCCATACGGGTTCGGCAAGAACAAAGTAGATGTTACAATCATTATCGTTGAATGTATGTTTATTATACATAAAAGTGACAATTTCAAAATATAATTCAGGCTATACTTAGAAAGACGTCATAAAAAGTTAGTATTGATTTTTCGTGACGGCTGACGTACCTATACGCTCGTGTAGAATTAATTATCAAATTAACAGTCAAAATAATTAATATTTCTATTTCCTCTCTTAAAAAAATGATGGCCGGAGGTAGTGGCTCATTTAAAGACTCGATGTGATTGGTTATTTGAAAAAAGCTAGATTTGAATTTTTAAACTCATGTATTTATAGAACTACTAGATAATTAAAATAGAATAAAAACATTTGATTTTGTAATTGTATCAAATTATCTTATCATTTAAACTAATTGAAACTAAATCATAGTGAAAAATAGTGGTAATAACCCGAAAACAAAATTGTACGCGCGAAGCGCGTTTGAATTTTACTATAGTAATTACTAGAAAATTGCTCGATAACGATTGGTGTTTGTATTTTAATACTTATACATCTATAAATGTGTTATGGATTATTCAGTTTTAATTTTACTTTCGTTTTTACGATCATTAAAAAGGGAAAGTTGAAATTTTATATTAAACTTTTTAATATGCACAATATTATTTAGTACGGAGATCTAATAAAGGTTTCGCTTATGAATGATAGGGAGCATTGATATTGAATCGTAATTTTTTTTTCATTATTTATGTGCATAAAAAAATACAACATTATCACACCTTGAAAAAGTTTAATTAGGGCTATATGTAAATATTTCAAATAAAAGATGATAACAACAATCGAAAGTATATTAGTATGAAATCTATTATACATTTTTTCTGTATATTACGCGATTTCTTTTCCGAATATATACAATAAAAAGAACCCATGAAAATAGTTGATATACTTTTATCAAATATATGGAGATACTTTCTACACTCGCCGGCGCTATCGAAATCACTGGCATAAAGGCTGAAATCGTACAATTCCGTGATATTTCAAAAGTGCCATACCGACACGCACCCCCTTATAAACGTAAATTTCACGCGCGGCGCGTGACGCAATTGCGGATGACGGCGTCAGCTCTCGCGGGCGCGCGCTCTCGATGGATACAGGATTTATGCTAATGTCGCCTCCTCCTCCGCTGTCTACAGTCATATTCTCGCGCCCGCGGCGTAAAAGGTTTTCCGCTGAAAATGTTTCGCTTTTCCCCCGATATATAACCCTCACTCTCGCTCACTCTCTAAGCCCACATCCTCCAGTTCAGTGGGAATTCTAATTGGTTCGCGGCGCGCGCTGCTTCCAATCTCAGCGCGCGAGCAGCGGCAAGCCGCCGAGGGGAGATCTCGATGAATATATACATTGGAAAAGGTATCCCAGAGCTATTCTCGCTCGCCAACCTGTCCAATCATATTTCGGTTCCGGCGAAAGTTTTAACGGGCCTGCCGCCCCCGCCACCGCTCCTGAATCAGCTCGAAAATTTAGCTCGCTCCGACGAACTGGCGCGCTGCGCCGCATACCTACACGGCCCTCGTAAATAATTGGACTGGAGCGCGCGCGAGTGTATAGCGCACAGTGAAAAATTCTTTCCCCGCGGCGCCTGGAGTGCGAGAGGAGAGAGAAAGATAGAGATATATATATAGAGAGAAAGTGCAACTTGCACACTTGCGTGCGCTAGTTTCATACTTCGCCACCTATACGAGTTTAACATAAGTTTTTAATAAGTTTTTCGCCGAAACTTGGTACATAATTTCAACTGCTGTAACTTCACTCGAGTTAGAAACTGCGTTTCGCCTCCCGCGCGCTCCCTCCTCTCGGTAGGTCCCCCGTCCATCCAGAATATCTTATCGTAATGACATTTTCATTGGCGCGCGACTAATTCTTTCGTCTTTTGACAGATTAGATTTTCATTTATGTATATTAACCCGTCAATAGAATCTCTCGTTCATCTCTTATATTTTCATTATATCAAAACAAACAAATCTGATAAATGTATGGCTGAAATTTTTAAATTGTGATCATGTATATATTATACTTTAATTGAATCAAATAGCAAAAAGAAGAATTTTCAAATTTATCAAAATAAATTTTGATCATATATCATTTTTACAAATATTATGAAACAAGACGAGTAAAATAAGAAATGTCTCAGATCACATGTAATTGTCAGTCGAGGCGAAGCCGAGGTTGACAATTACATGTGATCTGAGGCTTTCTTTTTTACTGGCCATGGTCTGTATACTAGTTTCCTGCCCTCCTGCCGGAAAGCGCCAACTTTCTGGCCGCTGCGCGAAACGAAGTTGCCGCTTTCCGGCACCGTCGAACAGAAATAGTATATTACGACACATGGCCAGTAAAGTAAGAAATGTCTCAGAGCACATGGAC
>UXGD01005618.1:0-14045 GCA_900474315.1 Torymus auratus
CTCTTTATTTCTCTCTACCTTAGAAATATAGATGCAGCATAATTCTTCAACGGTCGTAGCTCCCCCTCTCTCTCTCTTTCTCTCTCTCTCTTAGAAATATAAATGCAGCATGTTTCTTCAACTATCGCTCCTCCTCTCTCTCTCTCTGTCTCTCTCTGTCTCTCTCTGTCTCTCTCGCTCTCTCTCTTTCTCTCTCTCTATCTATCTTAGAAGTATAGATGCAGCCTATTTCTTCAATGATAGTAGCGTATACGGAGGATGGAGAGGACGATGCATGAGTTTAAGAGGAGCTTGTGAAGAGAGACTGAGAGACAAAGAGAGGGAGAGAGACGAGGGGAAGAGAGATGGAGAGGGAGGGGGAAAGCGAGAGAGAGAGAGCTTTTGACCACCGACGCTGGTTGAGCAGTACCTATTTTTGTGCGAGATGGGATCACGTTACCGGGACCCATTTTACGCGGCGGTAACGGCGCCCCGACGCTTGGCGTCTCGCAACTCTATAGTCATCGAGTGATCTCCTTCTTTCAGTCTTTCTTTCACCGTTTCTTTTTCCTCTTCGCCGTTCTCTTTCTGCCGTCTCTATTTTCCATGCGCTCGCACTCTAAAGACATCGTACCTTTTCTTTTCGACTTCGCGCATGACTCTCTTTTTTTCTCCCTCTTGACTTTCCTTTCCTACTTATTTCTTATCAAATGTGTTTTCTATTTTTCAAAAAGAACCTTTTATCTATTGATTGATTCTTTGATTAACGTCACTTCAAATTGCAATTTAAAAAAACATAATAATACCAGCATTTTATTGAGAAAAATAATTAATACTTTGAAAATTTTTGAAATCTATTTTATAAAGTTGTGGGAGAATAACGCAGCAATCATATATTTATTAAGATTTTCGTTTTCTTTTTGCTTTGCAGAAAAAATGTCGATTTATAAGAAAAGTCATCAGTAAAAACAAAATTTTTCGTCTTTATTTATCGTTTTTCTTAAAAAATGCTTTTATTTACTCTCTGGAGCTTTTTCCGCTCTTGATTGGCGTTGTTTAGTGTAGAGTACGTGTTCAAAAGAGAGAGAGAAATGGAGAGAGGGAAAGAGAGAGGAGAGAGAGCCAAGGAAACATTACGCAAATCCAGTCAGTGACCGAAATAACAGCATCGAAGCAAACGCAGCTCGTGTGTAGACCAGCCACCATCACGCGCATGAGCACCAACCTCTTTTTTCTTTCTTTCCATCTCTCCAGTTTCGTGAGACGTAGTTATACTTCGTACCCCTTTTCCGATGACGAATCTCTGACCTTTTTACACTTTCTCTCGGTTTTCTCGGGGCGCGTTATTGACGAGATTCTCAGATGCATACTCGAGTATACGAAATAGTTTTGACGGGCGCACTTGATCGGTCATTGAGCTTACGGTATCAGCTGTTCTCCTATTCTCTCCTCGACTAAAGTTAGCCCCAAACCGGCCCTTGAGCTGCTAAAGGCTTTATTATTATAGGTTTTTAACGTATGGCCTCTTCTGTCATCATTTATTCTATTTAATTATGTCGATATTAATTTGAAAACATACATCATCATTAGACCTTATAAGGATATTTTCTCATTTATCCACACTATCGAATTTAATATAATAAGGAATATAAATTATAAGTATGCTGCAATTTTCAGTTCATGATATAATCTTAGTCTATAACACATTATACTTGAATATAGAAATCCTTGCTATGGAAAATTCATAATATTTATAATTTTTCTTTCAAAACTTTAAAAAAATAAAATTAAAAACAGTAGCTTCCTAATATTTACGCAACTTGAACATCGAGTAAGTAATTTACATAGAATATAAGTTTGCAAACTTAATCTGATTTTAATTCTTACACTCTGTAACATTGTGCTAGAAAGCAATTAAATTTTTATTTAATTATGCTGTATGGATTATAAAAATCCTACACAAAAAAGAGATGGGCTTGAAATTTTCACTCCTAATGATTGTGATGGTCCATTATTGGCCAACGATACGGCGCGCGAAGCGCGCATTGATACTTCTAGTATTTGTAAAATATAAATTATCTTTTCAGATATATTTATCTATTAAAAATATACTGCCCTATATATTATTTCCAAACGAAATAGTCAATATTGATTAGGAGATGCGATAATACATGTTTGATAAGATTTTAAAATTTCTTCGTCACTTAAAAAATATTTGTTAATTACCTAAAATCTTTATGTTTATAAAAATTTCATTCTGTGCAATGAAGACATTGCAACCAATATTTTCTATTTATCCTAATCGATGTCATATTTGTTATTGAATTAATTATAGATTACACTAAAGTGTAGCATGTGCACTAACATGTAATAATGTTTTTGATTTTTGTAACTTTTTGTAATCAGCCTGGACGAAATTGTCTCTATTGAAAATAGTAAGTAACTTAATAAATAGCTAGTAAAAATAGCTAATTTCTGGATAGTGATGAAGCGATTTTTCCGATCATATTTTCTATTTAATGGAGATAAGGCTACCTTTCAATGTTTTTACTAAATTTTAATTTGATCATGTATTAAAATCAAATATAAAAAATAAGATAGCTAACCAAAACTTAAACACATTATTGGTATTCAATTCGTTTATAGTACCGATTCAGAGCATACAAACGAAAACAATATGATTTTTCCGTTTGATTGTGTCTCTCTCACTCCTCGCCATAATAGCAAGACTCTTATTAGTCATTTCCTAACTAAAAAAACTGGCCAACTTTAATATCTTTCAAATAGTCATAAATAAGCAAATGTAAATTTGTGAAAAAACTGAATCTATTATTCTGTCTATTAAATGGCGAATATGATCAAAAAAATCGTTTCATCGATGGCTAGAAATGGCCAAGAAAAGTGTCTATTTTTTATGGTTATTGATATTTTGTATCCAATGGTTATATGAAATTTTAGCATACATACTTTCAAATCATTTAATTTGCTTATTATCAACCAAGCGTCTAACAATTAATATCTAGAGCAATAAATGTTCCGATACAAACACTTTCACTTTACTGAACAAAAGCTCCGTATTTGTAAGACTAGTTAACGCGCGTTATCCGTTATACATGTTACCTATAATTCACAACGAATTGCAGTGAAGGGTGGCAGACATAAAAAAGCCCATGACTACGTACGAGAAGTAACACGTTTTAAATCGATCACTCGAGCGGTAAGCAATGAGTGGACCACCGATGAATACGACCATTAAATTTAGCAACAATATGTGCGTCGCGTTATTTTTGATCCTGAACTCGTTCAGTCTTTGCTGCGCTACGGGAATTGTCGTGATCTGGATGGCCAATAGAAAAGAGTGTTTCGCCGGAATTTATCTCTTTTGGCTCGTGTCAATCGCGCAATCGCCGAGCTTTCCCGTAATCGCGGCGCAGTTGGCAAGAAGCATTGAGTTTCACCTGTCGACTGTATCTCACGCGCGGCGCATCATCGCGCCGATGACAATAATTGCACCCACGCGACGCGCAAGCTTCGCCAAATTTCGCGCGTTTTATCTTGTCGATCGCGTGAAATCGGTGTCAGAGAAGTGACAGTTATCGTTGTGCAAGTTCAACAAGTTATACATCCTTTTTTAAATAAAATATTTTGTAATTATGACTGGAAATAATGGCTTTTAAAGTCTGAACTAGATCACATGCGTGCTACGCGCGTGGAGATAAACTGTCAGAAATAACCTTGTAATAAAAATATAAACAAATAACATTACGTTGCCATGGACATAGCTATAATATGACTACACTTCCAACCAATCAGACTGCGAATGAAACGCTAAATAAAATAGTCATGAATTTTAATAAAGAGGAACACTATTGTCAAAAATACCAGCGTATTAATTTTAAACTAGCTAACATTTTTATTTTTATAACTATTTGTTAATAGAGTATGCTGATGTCTATTTTATACCACCCTTCTTAAAATAATGTATTAAATAGGCACTATAAATCTGTAGCTGGTCTAAAGATTATGATTTAGGAGTGCATAAATTTATGATCACATTAGGATTGCTCTTATGAATTAATTTAAATTTACTAAAGTCTGCAAAAAATATTTTCTGCATCTAACTTCGATTGGTTACCACGACAATGTTTTTTGCAACGTTAAAATTACAACGATATCTTTCGTATTTACAGTCATCGCAGGAGACCGGCAAAACTCGTAAACAACGTGGTAGCGAACGGCATTTTCATGTATTCATTGCTTTCCTGCGCTTTGGAGCACATCCAATTCTGTAATGGTGCCGCAAAAAGAATGCGCGTCTTAGTATTCGCGCAACACTTTGAAACCGGCAAGCTTAATTTTGAAATTTCCGTGGATCTTTGGCGAAAATCAACGTTGCAGAACGTATGACAAATGATTATGATATCTTTTAATTAGTTATTCCAACAGAAAAATAACGATGAGTTGGTTTTAAATAGCTGATTAAACCGTAAAAAAATTGTTAACGTTATAAATAAAAAGCTTAAAAGTTCATGATGGCTGACATCCCTTTTTATAGTTAAGAAAGATGTTTTTTGTCAACAACGAAATAACGAAAATACTATTAAAAATAGAAAGAAAACGACTCAAATGGGATCGCGAGAGAAAAAAAACCAAAATTATTTTGGGTCGGTGATTAATAGCCGAGTAAATAAGAGTAAATCTAGCAACAAAACGATACCACAGAGATAAAAATATATCTATAAATTAACCAAAACTTAGGTTTCAATATTAAAATACACATTTTCAATTTAGTATGCAAAGAATTAATTTTTTTTTTACTATCTGATATATATGACCTACTAAACCGAGATTTTCAAATAATTTTGAAAAATTTAGCAATATATATATTTTCATGAATTTCAAAAATAATCATCACGTAGACGATTTGAAGGCCGATACATCCATTCTCAAACGAGGCCTAATCATAAATCAGAAATTCGAGCACACATTCCATTGGGCTGTACCCTCAAGCAGCGTCCATGAAACAGCCTAAAAAAATCACCGTCATATCAGGGAAATCAATCGACGCGAGGGGGAGACCAGCAGAGCCCGCCCGCGATTACGCGTTACGAATTCCGACACAGCTGTTGCGCGCTTAGCAGCGAGAGGTTCGCGCGACGGCGGCGGCCGCATGCGCGCGCTCTCGGGAGCAAGTGCGAGCGCGAGAGGAATTTTGGAGCGCGCGCGAGCGAGGCCCTAAATTTAGCACGGCACCGACCGAGAGCTCACTCGAAAATAGAATACCGACGTGGAAGAACTCGCGGCGAGGCGGCGAGGGAAAAAGTCACGATTTTTGTGCGCCGCTCGGTCGCGACGGCGGATTTTTAAGGGCCGCCTTCGGAGCGCACTTATCGGAATTGGATCGTTTTTGTGGGGCTTGGTCTTATCTTATCGGCTAATTGAAGAAACTCGCTCGTTTATTCAGCTTTCGTGTTGATTTTTTCAATCATTCGATAAATAATATCACTTCTTACGAATAAAATATCTTTTTTTTATTTTTTTTTAATGACTATGCGGTTTTTCAATGGTTTTGCGATGGTAGATATAAATAGTAAAGATAAAGTAGTTAATATTAAATGTATCTTTGCATTTTAACTCGTCGCCGAATTATTTTCAGACCGTTAACTTTTGCATGAAATATATTTAATACTTTTTTGTTTACGTGTAAACGTTCCGAATTTTTTTCCTGCCTGTATTTCTTTCAGATCGTTATTGCATTATTTTTATTATATATTCCTACCCAGCAGAAATATATTTTACTACTTGTGGAAACATATTTTACGAATTGCGAAATGAAGTCATAAATTATGAAGTTAGTGCAGTATATCGATTGTGACATTTAACGGATAATTAATTTTAATTAAATTAACCCTCAAATTTTTTTCTACTGAAACATTATCCGCGAATCAAAAGTTCGCTACTGCATTTTTCATTTTACCTCGCATTATATAAATGTCTATTCAAAAAACTAAATATAGGCGTTGTTTATTTTGATTCACGCTTTATAAATAGCCATTACTCAATCTCGTATTTTCAATTGCAAATCTAGCATAAACATGCACAATATGATACCGATCATTTCCAATTTTTCCCCTCTCACATTTCTCCTCATTCTAAAGAGCACGAAAGAAGTTAGTTCCTTAACTCCCTAATCCTCAACCACACACGCCCAGAACCTAAAAACATCGGGCCGAGAGTGTAAGCTCGACTCGCGACCATAAAAACAACAGCCCACAGCCGTCTTTCATTTCATCCCATTGCCTCGCGTGTGCCGCGCACGCGCGTACGGAATGCGCGCGCGCTACCGGGCGCTGCTCTTTAAAAGAACGCGTGCGAGGTGTATGAGCGTAACGAGGCGCTCGAGTGCGCGCCCGCGCACCTAACAGTTCTTCCATACGCTGCGCTGAGCGCGAGATGCAGCCGCGGCGCTCTTCGAACTTTATATGTCTCGGGCGGACATCACCCGGTATTTTTACGTCTCGCGCTCTCTCCCTCGCGAGCTCGTATTATATGCGCGAGACTCTCTTTTCCGATCGGATCGGCGCACGCGCGCCGCGTGAATCGGTCGCGTGGAATTTCGGATTGTTTGCTTATTGGCCTTCGTTTATTTCGGTCGAGGGAGAATAAGAGAGAGAGAGAGACAGAAAGATGGAGAATCGACTAGCCCTTGTTACTCTATTTTCTCATTCTTTTTTTTTATATAAAGCGCGAGGGACTATATCTATATGTGTTTATTAATAGTGCTTATGAACATTATAAATAACCGGGCGGAAACTGTGTGATTATTTCGAATTCTTGGATATTGAATTACACATTAAAAATAGCTCTCTCTCTCTCTCGTTGTTAATTACCTCACCTCGTAAATGAATTTTGAGTTTGTAATTTTTTTGTCTACGTGTGTCAGTGGCGAAGATCGGTATGCAGCTAATACCATTAAACTTTAAATATCGTTTATTTTTGGAATAAGGCGAACGAGTCGTAAATCAATTTTTAGACGATTTCGCAACGCATGAGTTATCGTGAAGGTTTGAAATTCATCATCGGGGTTCATCATTATAATTTTTAAGGATTTTCAAAACGAATTTTTCACAGAACCAAACAAACGCTTTTACTATGTACGTATAAAAAATTTAACGATCGCACAGCCCCCCAAAAGATCGGCATCTACAGCGAACTGACCTCTCTGCTGGGTGATCTGCTGGCGGGTGACCTGGGTCTCCGTTCGCTCCTGCGAGTACTGCTGCTTCTGCGTGTCCCATGACTGTTGGCGCTTCATCTTGCCGGGTTTCGCGCAAGCCTTCCAGCTTGTCGGCTCCCAAAGTCCCGAACGATGCGATAATTAATGAACCGATGAGCAGCGAGATTATTACGATCGATCCTCCTTCCCTCGGCGAGGGACCACTTTATATACTATACTCGCTCTCAACCAAAACAGTGAATAAACAAAAAAAAAAGAACAATGAATGAAAATTCGTCGATTTACCACCGCCGGCGAGCGCCTCGATCTCTCTCTGCCGGGCGGGTCGTCGAGCACGCACAAGCACTAAAAAAATTACAACACTCTCCCGTCCTCTTGTGACCTTCGTTCCTTTTTACTCCCTCGGCGTAACTTTCTTAGCGCGTTGTGTTCGTGGCTGCTCGTCGATTCGTTTAAATGAACTTTATATATATTTTGCGACAATTTCCCCTCGAATTGTCTCGGGCGCGCTGCTGCTGCTGTGCGAGCGCGCGCGCGCCTCGGTTCGTCGAACGGGAAGGAGAGAAGAAAATTCTAAAAGTGACACTTGCTGATGCTGCTGCGCCTCTTCCTCGTTCACAGTCGCTCTCTCTCTCTTATACTATAAATACGTGTACTCTCCTTGTTTTTTTTTCTTTCTTCTGCTCTCGCTCTCTATCTCTTACACTTGGAAAAAAATACGCTCGTGTATTTCGCTTTGAGCCTGCGGCGGCCTCGCTCGTAGCAGAAGTCAAGTCATCATAGCCCAGAAGAGCGCGCGCTGTGTCGTGTGTTCTCTCCCCGAGACTTCTCTTTCTCTCTGTCCGCACACCAAGACGTCGGTCGAATGCGAATCGCGAGAGAGAGAGCCGGTAGCGCGAGTTATCTCGGGACGGGGAGCGAGCGCGCCGCCGGCGACGCGGACGGGGGCGAGTAGGCGAGAGCGAATAAGCGAAAAGTGTCTCGACAGGAGAAAGAGAGACAGAGATAGAGAGAGAGGGAAGAAGTGAGAGAGTGAGGGGTGGGGGAGACGTCGAGCGCCGCGACGCCGAAAGACGGAGGAAGAGAGAGAGAGAGAGTGAGTCGGCGAGGACCGAAATATCTATTGGGGCTTGCGAGAAAGCTCGACTTGTTCGCCTGCTTGCTTGCTAGCCCATGGCTGATCTCACGATCGAGGTGCGTTGGGACGTCTTGCAGTCGAGCTTTCGATCTCAGATTTTCACTTTTTAATTGCCGATTTTCATATCGAATTTTTAATGGTCATCATATTCGATTTCTTGCAATTAATCTTCGAGAGATTTTGTCACTTTATACATTAAAATGTTGATATGTTCGTTGAGAACTCTAGCATGTCATTCAAAAACGTCTCACTTTAAAGAAATAACTTCGAAAAATTAATGAGACACAAAAGAAACTATTAATTTTCCCTCCATTGATATGAGTTTCAAATTTGTACTCAGTTAATAGATATTTCATAATTTTAATGTAAATGAAATATACCCAGAGTTTAAAAAGTTATACAGAAAAGATTGGTATTCATTAAGTTTGCTTAAAAGTGTTCACATTTCTACCATATTTATTAAAAATAAGTTTCTTTTTTATTATGTAACTGTACAAAAATTCAACGAACGCATGAGTTTAAAAACATTTTTTTTTAAATACAGGAAATGTTTATTTTTGTATATATGACCTAACTTTATGAACAATATCTTATTTTAAATTTTCTAATTCCAATCTTTACTTTGAAATAAATAATTAACAATAAATTTTAAAAAGAATAAGTCGATGTAACAATATTTACAGAATACCGTTCAATAGTGAAAAGCCTTTTTACACTTAGACTATTACCAAGTTTGATAGATATTACAATGTCCAAAATGCCATTTTATTGGTGTTTCGCTTCACTGATTTACATTTATTAATTAGATAAGGTACAAGCCAAAATAATTTTTAAACATAATACAATTTCTATTATTTGAGATTACATTGGCTTAAAATTTGACATCTTTAAGACGTAAGGCATCTTTGACTGTTGGCATCTCTTACGATTTACACGTCAAGCTTATTCAATTTAGCTTCGGCATACTATGTGCCACAGCCACTGATTCAGATCTCTAATAGAAAAGCGTTACTACTGACCTGACAATCCGTATTCTCCCACTATACCATTTTTCTTTAATATGTATAATAATCTTGAATAACAGTTTTTACGAAAACCGTAAGTATAAAAATAAATACTCTCATGAAAGGGGACTGGAACTATTACTGGAATATCTGTAAGTTCACACTAACCCAAATACCAAAATTACTCTTTGCTCTCGATTCCTTGAGTTTTGTATCCGCTACACTGAGAAATTATTTATTGCAGATGGAGTCACAAGAAAGTTTTATATTCTATTACAAATAATACTGTTACATAACAGCTGATATAAAAATCCGATTTATGGTTCAGACACGTAAAATGTCATCTAATGAAGTACCAATCGTGTATTATACTCATACAAAAACAATCCATTGAAATCAATTACGCGAACACACAGGTCTGACTCAATCGCATGATCAAACCTCTTCGACGTGAAATTGAAAAAGCAGGAAGCGAGTGCGAGCAGACGGAAAGCGAGCTGAAAGGTGCAGCGCTCGCGCGAACACGCTGAAAAACCGTTAAGTCGCTGCTATCGCCTCGCGAATGTATGTATGCATCGGCGAACCTTTTTCTCACTCCGAAACCTACCCGCCCACGTACGCGTTCACCACGCTTTATTTTCACGTTGATCCGTGCACTCGTGCCTTTCTTCGATATGTCGAGGTGTGTGTGCATGCGTGTCTGTGAGCGCGTGAAATTTTCACTGCAACATGAACGATTGAACAAAAGCTTGACGACGAGGCGTATGGTAGATGAATTCGTTGGTATTTTTGTTGTTAGAATCATCGGGACGACTCGAGCCGCGTTCATTGACTAAGAAAACTCTAATGAAGCAGGTGCTCTTCAAAGTTCATTAAGTAAAACGGTCAGATTTCATGGCCGTTCATTTCGATATTTCAAAGGATTAGTGGGATGTTATATTTTAAAGTCAATCATCATCGATAACTTACTAAATCAAGATGAATAATAACTTGGCAATATTACAGAAGGGCAACCTATAATGTATAAGATTGCTTCATATAAATTACGTAATAAATATATTGTCTGATTTCCGGTTAGTAAATTATAAAAGTGATTCTTGATAGCAATTAAAATGTTATCGAAATGCTTGAAAATATTAAAAATAGGATCTGTTTTTTATTTACAAGGTTTGAATCTATATTTATATGTATGTGTTTCAAATAATTTAACGAATCAAGTTCTATTTATATATTGTGAGAATACTCATACTTTATTGTGGCGTAACCAAGTATATAATAAGTCTAAGTCTTACTCATAGTTGAGGTGTCAATTTGAAAAAGAAAAATGTGCAATACGTAAAGAATTTTTGGCACACAAGCACGTTAAAAAAAGGATTGCGTAAGTTTATGATTCATCGGATAATCGTGATACTGTCCCAAAGCAAATTTAGTTTTCAATTCAATGGGCGTTACGACGTTTTCAGAACGGTACCAAATTTTGCAGATTCCCTTTAACAGTAAAACATTTTCTATTTTCAACAATTATTTCTTAAAAATAACACAACTGATGATCAATATTATATTATTATATCACGATCTGAGGTAAAATTAATTTTTCTAAAACTACGAAAGCATTAAACGACTAGAAATATTAAAAAAAAAATACTGTACCATATTTTAAACCTCCTTTCACTGCATAACATTCTTTCCTATAAATATATATCTTACATATTCAATTACTTAAAACAGTCTGCTTCACTCGCTAATTTTACTTCATCTGGACAAGTTTATAGAAAACGAGATTAATGGAACCAACTTCCTTCACGAACAACAACTTGTAATACAAAAATTTCTCTTTGAAAAATCAACAAAGCGATGCATGCATGCTTATCCAAATCAACAGATTTAACGGTATATACTTGCATCGTTACTAATTACAGAAAGAAATAGAATATCATAACCTGGCAATTATTTCATTAAGTGCAAGTAAGGATGTGTGTAAGTAAGGACAATGAAGGAGTCGGTGCGTGGTTCTTTGCTTCCGGCCGTTTCTCTTTCTTCAGACGGTACGCCGCGTGTACCGCCGCTGCAGCTCGTCCCTCTCGCGTCTCACGCGAATCGCGTAAACTTTTAGCTTTATTAAGGCATAATTATCGCGTAATTAATGCGTCACGTGTACCGTAGACAGATGGGGATTCAACTGCTTGTGATCTCATCGCGTGTGTGCAGTAAAGTTAACTCGCTTCCCTTTCTACGACAATCGTCTAGCTAACTGTGCTTTGATTTGCATCTTAATGAAGATAACATAAATGTAATGAAATGAGTATAAGCTGTAATTATCGATGAAATCATTGGAATTACTGTGGGGCTAACATAAGCTAACCAAATATAACCTTGCGTTGTAGATTGTTGGATTATATAAGACAATTTTGTTAGTAACATACATCTTGATCTATTAAAACACGTGTTTTTCACCAAGAACTATAAACTTCTAAATATCAATAAAAATCTTGGATTTCATCAGTTATAGACATCCTATAAGAACACAGCTTTAATTCAGTTACTGTACCTTAGTTACCGTACCTTGTGTTAAAACACAGAACGCAGTAAACGAACTGGAAATAGTATACAGTAACTTTCATATACCTACCTTAGAATAAATTATTTATTTCTCAGATTCAGTAGATGATTCAATGAAAAAAAAGAATGTCCATAATTATTTTCTGTCTATTTTTGTGGTATAATTAAATTTGTTCTTTTAAACGGCGCATCTAACGTAAGTTATGTAATATACCTAAATAAGATTCTATTACATATTTCCTGAAAATAGCAAGTTAAAGTTTTTTATTATAAATAAAATATCAAGTAGTTAATTACTGCAGTAAAAAATTAAGACATTGTAAGATCCTTTATTTTATTCATACTATGAAATATAACTCATATTTTATCTTTCTTAAATTAAAATAATAACAAAATTTATAATTCACTTGACGACCAAAAATAATTTCTGGTTTTCAATAAATATACGTAAAGTAAACAAAATAATCTATTTAAATTAAATCATTTACAGAAGAATTATTGCCGAGAATGCCGTAGGGGATGCTAATAAGTCAAATAAAATGCATAGAAATTATAGCCAACAATTATTATTAGTGAAAATAATTTTTTCGTGATTTGCTATATAAGAGAAATCATCCAAGAAGGCCGACAGATTTTCTAGTTTTGATCGTGGAATCTATATTATATTTCTGCGTCATTTTTAAAAATCTTTATTCACCTTTCCTAGTAAATATTTCTACTTTTTAATATTCAATACATCACATTGAATCTTAATAACTCTTTAATTATGTAGAACATATCTCTAAACTTTGAAAAGCGTAGAAGAAAAGGCCAATGCCTTCCTTCTCCAAGCACCGCTCGTTTTCAGGCGAAAAAATTTAAAAGCGCGAAAAAAGTCGGGCTAATTAATAAACGTAACCGCAAAGGTTACGACGGCCATTATATGAAAGAGAGTGTCCACGGAGAAACGGAGCAAGACGGGGGTTTCTTCTCTCTCTCTCCCTGTAGTCTTTGCCGACGTCCGGAAGTCGAGATAAATCCAGCGCACGTGTAATTCAGTTCGCGCACAATGCTCGGTTTCGCGTTACGTGGCCGCTCGAGAAGGGCGCCTATAAAGCGAGAGAGTGAGAGACAGAGAGAGATAGAGAGGCGAAGAGTGCACTGCTTTCGCAATTGGCGCGGCCTCTTCGTCGCGCCTGACATTGTCTCTCTGCTGTACAGTGATGCCTCTTTTACAGCCGCATCAGCGGTGCATATGTAGTCGAGAGCGCACGAAAGTATGTGTTAAGGGGTTTACGCAGAAACAGCGGTAACCTGTGTGTAAGATCTTGTGATGGACGCTTTAATCTGAAGACTTGGGCTTGTAATGGAAAATAAATGGTTTTGGAAAAAAATACTAATATGTTTGCAAAAATTACAACGATATGGTAAATAATCAGTAACTGACTAAACGTAAAATAATCATACTTTTAAGAGAATATCTAATTAACTGGTACAGTTTTTTCATGTTTTTATTGTCAATTTCGACACGAGGAAATTTAATTTGTTTTTGTAGACTATGGTTTCATCGAGAGACAGAATAAAAAAAAATTTGTTAAATTTGTAATTTCTACTAATTTTTATTATTTTGTTCATAAATATTCAACAAATTTACCTTTTAATTTTAGCTATCTTATGAAAAAAGTCTTTGCTGCATATTTTTTATAAATCTGACATCAAAATTGACATTACAAGGTGAAGAGATTACTATATATTTTTTGGGGTGTCACACAGGGAATTCATTAATTATTGTGATGAAAAATTTTCATTTTATAATGCAGCAACATTCATAACTTCATCGCTATACTTATGCTTTTCTATTCTTTAATTATTTTAAGAACCTTTTCGAATGTAATATAACGGATATCTTTTACTTTTATACGGTTTAAAAGCTCTTAGTATTAACAAGTGGTAATGGTGAATCATTATTTAAAATATTACCCTCGTAAAAAAAATTTGGTAGCCAATATATTGCCTACAGTACGGGCATACATAATATTGGCACACTGAAAAAAAAATTTATTAGTATTAAGGAAATATTTATTTGAATAGTAGCAAAGAAATATTTTTTTGAAACAAATAACTGTTTATTTGACACAAAAAAGGTTTA